>PVHY01004043.1:9135-99114 GCA_004024945.1 Uropsilus gracilis | reverse complement strand
CTGGGCCCCCATATTTTTCTTAATAATGATGCAGTTCATGACTTCAGCACTCCTACACCTGGGGTCTGGGGAGCTACGCCCTTAGGGTCCCCTGATTTCTCAGGTCAGCTCCCAGTTTGTTCCTCCTGCGGGGGGCAAAGAGCTTAACTTGTAAAAGGTTTAAATTACAAGTTTCTCATCTCTGAGATGGGCTCCCATATAAATGCATACCTTTCTTGTTAATAACATTCTTTTTCTTTGCCTATCAGTCAAATGCAGTTTTAAATATTGCCATATATGTCATCATACAACATTTGAATTGATAAATTATTTTCATTCATTATATGATGGTTTATATTTTTATTTTGTTAATTTTGGTGTTATTTTATAGACTCTATTCAAAAGAATTCTTTACAAGGTTCAAGTCCCTTACTTCTGTGGTTTCATGTACCTATATTATGCACATATTTCATAATACTTAGAAAATATAAATCATTTAAAATTTAAAAAATAATGGATACCTTTTATACACCAAGTCATGTCTTATACTTCATATATGTGACACTGTTTTTTGTCTTATAGAAGAAATAGATAAGTACTAGTTAATCAAGAATAAAAATATGCATAAATAATAAATTTGTAAAGACTGCAAAACCTGATAAGAAGGAAATTAATATTTTGCTGATGTGTGTGATCAGGCAAAGATTATAACTCGGTCTGGGTAATAGTAGCAGAGGTTCAAAGAGATTTATGTTTATCAGATATTAACAGAACTAATATCTCTTATTTGGGCATTATGGAAAATGATAAAAAAAAATGTGATACAATGGATATATAAGTCCAGAGACAAAAATTCAAAATTCAAGAGTCATTTGACAAAAGATTCTATTTTTAATAAATTTCATTTGTTTTTAAATATAATATATATAAAAATATGAAATAATAAAAACATTGAGAAATGTATTGTTGCACTTATACTATTACTTCCTGCAAAAATAAAATTTATTAATGATTCTATGACAAAAACAAATTGATATTAGTATCATAAGGGCAGTTAGTTTTCAAACTAATATTTTCATTCTAAAATTTATTTTCCCAATAATCCTATTTTTATAAAGACTTACTTTTCGTGATTATTTTGTTGGAGAAAATGTTTAATATATCTTTATTTCCTTAAAATGAAAAAAAATTTCAAAACAATGATCTCATTAGTCAATACTATTGTTTTTGTTTTCAATTACCAGTACAAAGAAAGGTGAATCACAGATTAAAAAAAAAAACAATACTCAGTCAATAACTTTTTGTTCAGATCTTATACAATGTTGACACATATCAAAGTCAGAATTCAGAGACTATTTAGAAGTATTTTCTCTCCAAGTTCCATTGACTGTATTGTGGCTGGTAATGGTCTGTAAAAGGAAAGCCAATTTGCCCCTTGATGGAGATTACTGTACCAAATGTAGCAAAGAACTTTGGAAAATGTGACACGCTTTCTATTCAACAGTGAAAGAGTCAATTAGTTTCCTATTTTTTTTTCTTTTTAGACAATGGAAATAGGTCTTGCTTGTTAATTTTTTTAATCTCCAATATCAGTGTCTTGACATTGCTGTATATTTCTAAACCTTTGGGATTATATTAAGACAAAATATAAAGTTCCATATGTTTTAAAATTCTAATTTAAAATATAATTATTTTAAAAATATAAAGATAATATCCTTGAAACTTATTTTTTAATTATAAATAAATGCTTATGATAGAGAAATGCATTATTTCTTAAACATTCTCAAATTTCTCAATATTAATTTGAATGATTTTGTTTCCTAGACTAAAAGAAATAATCTGGTCTTGCTATAGCCAATTACATATTTACTATCTATAGTAAGAATTTATTTTTACTGTAAAGTAATATAGAAAATGTATAATACACCATTTATATATGATCATTATGTATATTTATAAACCTCAATCACATATAAATTATGAAATTAAAACATATGGTCCACCTTTCTACATAGTTTAATATATCCATGCATAATCATATACAACACCTTTTTGGTTAATTTGTTAAATTAGTTAGCCTGTTAAATCAATTATTTAATTGAAATAAAGATATTAACATAATTTTAAAATGTAATTTAAGGGTAATTACTATATTAGGTCTTTATGCTGCAGAAAAAAAATCATTTTGATAAATAGAAATTTACAGCAATGAGTGTGAAAATATCAGCTTAGAAACATTTAAAAACATGACACATTCTGATTACTCATATTCTGTATACTTGCAAGTAGCTATCATTGCAATACAATTTAGATGCAAAGTGTGCAGAAATATTTCTCTTACTATGGATATGTAGCATTTAGAAAATTATCCTATATTTAGCAAAATAATTTATATAATCACATTATGGTATATATAATTATTATTATATTTTAGTGTAATCTGAAATAGACTCCTTAAATTTGGAGTATTCTGAAAACTATGCAATCCAACCTGTTTACAGACTGTTAGAAGGAGGATACCTGATCCTGAAAATAGACACTAATGCTCAGTAAATCTATAAAAATTCCTATTTCATTGAACTTTTAGCTTATTCATTTAATAAATATATACTGACCTCTCAGAGGGGGGAGTCTAGACACTGAGGAAATGTACAAAAGACTTACTAGATGCAAATAAATATGACATAACAAATTAGGCATGGGAGCCAGAGGGCAGAATTTATAGGGGGAAACAAAATTCATGTAGAAATAGTATAAAATTGACACTCAAACCATCAATGTTGAGTAGAATTTGTTAGCACAGAAGCAGAAAGGAAATGAGTATTGTTCAGGAAAAAAACATAGGCATAACATTCAGGAGAAATGTAAACAGTTGCTCATTGTGAAGATATAAGATACTAAGGACAGTGATATTGAAGACTATATAAAGGTCATAAACAGCTTATGTTATTTTCTCAATTTCTTAGTTTCTAGCTGTGAGACAATCACTTTTAGAAACAACAACTTTGCTATTGCTATTTTCCTCTGATAGATACAATCAAGACAATAGTATATTACTCCCTTGAACATGTTAAACTTGCATGCAGACTTACTTCAATATTTTCCACATTAATATATAACCATTTTGGAAATTAATTTATATAATTTTAAGCATTTTACCTTATTATTTTCCTTAATGATTGTCAAGTTCATCTTCCCTACTCATCTTTTTTTTTTTTAATGAAAAACTACTACCACTAGAGGCAAATGTATATTTAAATCTCAGTCTTTCTCTCATGTTTATTTAAAATCCTTGTAGGTCAAATTCAAAAGTCTTTGATTATATATATATATATAAATATTTTTTTTCTAGTTCTTCTGAGGGTACCTCTCTCTTAACCATTCTTCTTCCATTTATGGTCACACCATCATAAGCATCAGTCATGATCAAGGACAATCAAATTATACAATTAAATTTTACACATGTAATTTCCTACTTTTCCTCAGCAATATATTTCTTTTATAGACAGAATTCAAAAGTGAGGAAAAATATCAACCTAATTTGCTAAGATTTTTCAGTTATTTGTATGTGTTTTTATATTTTAGCACATATTCTTCTAAGAATTTTACACATATGATTTTATTTAATCTTTGTAAATACTATCTTTTTTTTCTACCACCATTTTATAGGATGGGTAGCGTGAAAGAGAGAGAGACTGAATACTATGTCATGTGACTGATGAGAGGGTCAGCAGGGTTGTAACTGGGCAGTTTGCTTCTGGAGTCTGTACTTTCAAATGCTGTACTATGCAACAGTTGATTTTGCCTTCATAAGAACAGTACTTTAGACTTTTTTTCTAGGAGTGTTATGAATGCAGCTATAAATCAGATTGAAAACAGAATTTACAGAAATGGTGCTAGAGTATCTGAATATATGTGTTAAAGGTTATTAAATTTTTTTATCTAAAAACATTTGGAGTTCTAATTAGTTTTATTAAGCCATTAATTGGGTTTTACTCCTTCCAGGAAGGTAAAGGTGCCACACGTAGGTGTGCAAAATGGAAGTTATTATATGGACAGAATGAACAAAGGCATTAGCAAAACAGTAATAAATAAATAAACAGACAAATAAATAAATAAATGAAGTACATACATACATACATACATACATACATACATGCATACATACATAAAAGGTAGATTATTTTAGCAGGCAAAGTCACCTTTCCTAAGAGGAAATCAGAAGGATCTTGTACAGATGACCTCTCACTAGAGCTAACCAGGAAAACACCAGATGAATTTATTTACTATTACACTGTTAAGAAAGGTTAAAAATACAATTAGGTTAATATTCAGCATTCCTGGGGTTCACCATGAATGATTTCTTTTGGACTTGTTTCTTCTTTATAATAGGAAAAATTTAAAAAAAAAACTGATTTTTACTTCATATCACACACAGATATTAATGGAAATATATTACGGACCTGTGTGAAGAATATGTTAATAATAAATTCTTCATAAACACATATAAGAATATCAGTATAAGATTTAACGATGAGACAAAAAATGATGCCATAAATTAAAAGTTGATTTACCAGTAAAACACTAATAAACGAGGCAAGCTCTGTTGATTCTTTTGACAAATTTTCATCTTTTAACCCTGGCATTGTTACATTTAGTCCAGTTTTAGCAAGAATCTTGAAGGATCACTTAAATAAAACCTCAAACTTTTTTTTTTTTTTTTTTTTTTTTTTAGCCAACCATCTGTTTTGGGGCATTTGGTCTGTTTCCAAATCTTGGCAATTGTAAACAGAGCTGCAATAAACATGTGCATACAGGTATCCTTTTGAATTAGTGTTTTCATGTCCTCTTGGTAGATTCTCAGTAGTGGGATTGCTGGGTCAAATGGTAAGTTCACTTTTAATTGTTTGAGGGTCCTCCACACAGTCTTCCATAGTGGCTGGACCAGTTTGCACTCCCACCAGCAGTGTAAAAGAGTTCCTTTTTCTCCACATCCGTGCCAACACTTGTTGTTGTCTGTTTCATTTATATGGGCCATTCTTACTGGTGTAAGATGGTATCTCAGTGTGGTTTTAATTTGAATTTCCCTGATTATTAGTAATGTGGAGCATTTTTTTCATATGCCTGTTTGCCATTTGTATCTCCTCGTTGGTGAAGTGTCTTTTTAGTTCTTCTTCTCATTTTTTGAATGGGTTTTTTGCTTTGTTTTTGTTGAACTGTGGGAGATCTTTGTGGATCTTTGTTATCAGACACTTGCCACTTGTCTGGAGAGCAAAAATTTTCTCCCAGTCAGTTGGGTTTCTTTTTGTTTTGTTTATTGTCTCTTTTGCTGAACAGAAATGTTTTAGTTCGATACACTCCCAGCTGTTTATGTTATCCTTCATTTTTTTTTTTGCTGACCATAGTTATTTCCCCAAATGGATTTCTGAGGTGAAATTCATGAAGGGTTTTGCCCAGGTTTTCTTCTATGTATTTTATGGTTGCAGGTCTCAATTCCAGGTCCTTTATCCATTTTGAGTTAATTTTTTACAGGGTGTGAGGGAGTTGTGCTGGTCCACTATTTTATGTTTTGTTCCAGTTTTAGTAGCACCATTTATTGAAGAGGCTATCCCTGTACCAGATTATGTTGTTTACCCCTTGTCAAAGATTAGTTGGTCATATATGTGTGGTTTTATTTCTGGCTATTTGATTCTGATCCATTAGTCTGTCTATCTGTTTTGTTTTGTTTTTCTAGCACCATGCTATTTTAAGTATTATGGCTTTGTAGTATAGTTTGAAGTCTGTAATAGTAATACCTCCATTTTCTCTTCTGTTTGTCTAAAGGGTTTTGGCTATTCGGGGTCTTTTGTTGTTCCATATGAATTTCAGTAATTTTTGTTCTGTCTCTTTAAACTATGTCATTGGGATCTTTATTCAAATTGCATTGAATCTGTAGATTGCCTTTGGTAGTATGGCCATTTTAATAATGTTGATTCTTTCAATCCATGAACAGGGAATGTCTTTGCAATTTTAACACCATCTTCTATTTATTTTAAGAATATTTTATAGTTTTCTTTGTATAGGTCTTTTACTTCTTTTGTTAGGTTTATTCCCAAGTATTTGATTTTCTTTGGTGTAATGGTAAATTGGGTGTAATTTTAAAATTTCTTCTTCTTCTGATTGATTCTTTGCATATATGAATACTGTTGATTTTTGTGTGTTGATTTTGTATCCAGCGACCTTACTGAATTGGTTTATTATTTCAATCAGCTTTTCTGGTGATTTTTTCTGGGTTCTCTACATAGAGTATCATATCATCCGTGTATAGTGATAGCTTTATTTCTTCTTTCTCTGTTTGGATTTCTTTTTTGTGGTACATATACATGATGGAATACTATGCATCAATCAAGAAGGACAAATATATGTCATTTGCAGCAATATGGATGGAAATAAAAAGACTCATATTAGAAGAAATAAACCAAAAAGAGAAATACAGAATGGTCTCACTTAAATGATGGATAAAGGGAAAAACATACAAACAAATAAGAAAAAATAAAAACAACCAATGGGACTGAACAATGGAGCCAGAGAAGAAGTGGGGGAAGAAGGTGGGGGAGGTGAAGAGCACAAAAGATCAGAATGGTTAACAGGTGTTTACAAAGTGGGAAAGCCCCAGGGTACACAATAGGCAATAATGTAATATAAATAGAAATACACATATATATGCAAATTAAAAAATAATTAAATTAAAAAAAGAAAGATAGCCATCACAAAGATAGTTGACAATCTCTGTGAATATCTCTTCTATCCTATTCCCCATTATACATTCCCAAAATAATAATTAGTACACTGGATTTGATGTTTGTCATTACAGTGGTATTAGAAACTTCTAAATCACACATCAGTAAATATTATTTTGCATGGTTATAATTTCATAATTATGGTATTATAATATATATGTATATATATATATATATATATATATACCTATCTATGTAACTTACTTTCTTCCCACAAAATAAATTAAAAAAAAAATCTCCTAAGTAGGATATTGGAAAACATCCCCATTTGTTACTTCTATAATTGTATCCAAATTCCATGTTGTCCTAAAGGTTTAAAATTTGTAATATTTGTCATATTGATATTGTGTATCCTAATTTGCATACTGATATCTTGTATCCTAATTTTCTTTTATTTATATGTTCTAAACCTGAAATAAACTGTATAGTTTAAAATAAAAAAAGAAACCTTAAATTTTATCTTTCCTCAAATTCTTCCTTCCCTACCTTCAATATCAAGTCATTCTAACCTGCTTTGAATGAAGATAATCTTATAAAATCAGGTTAGTCAGAAATCCTCTTATCCCTGAGGTTTTTTAGTAATGTTCCATCTGCTACTTTTCACTCTGCCCCTTGGTTTTAAATCTTCACCTATCTTTGTATTTGAAGAGTCTAATTGTTTAAGTCATCCAGTAAGTGGTATTTTGTTTTGAAAACCCTATCAAACAAATACAGTTTCTCCTATATTTAAGTGGGAAAGCAAAAGAAAATAATGTTCCCAAATTCAGTTGAGGAGTGAGTAAAATGAAAGTAAAATTCATTGCAACGTTTACAAATAAACATTAAATATAAGAAAAGTCGATTAAGCTTATTAAAATATAAATGAAACCTACACATAAACCTACAATAGATATACCTATCTCATTTTTCACAGTGGTAGAAAACATAATGATGTACAAAAACACAGACTCTTTATGTCTGTGTTTATCAACTGTCTCTGTGCAAACATGAAGATTCCATGTATGCTTACAAGGCAACCAATAGCTTGGTAAAAATTCCTGGTAATATATTCAATGCAAACTCAACTAAACGTATACCTATCCCCTTAAATTTGCTAAAAGCATATAGACTGATTGCATTTGGAATATAATATAGTAACTTGTACATGAACACTTAATATTTCTCAAATTTGGAAGAAAAAAATTGCACTCTTTCTGTTACAAATTGAATAGTGAAGATTTTTCTCATTATTATTTGACTACAAGTGTTACTGAATTTTCAAAACTATCTTCAAAACCATCAAGATAGTTTTGACCTTTCCAGAACTCTGCATAAAGCTCACTTTGCTCACGCATTCCCTGGAGCAGGGTCTTTAAGAAGCATGCCCTTGGACTTGGTAGCAAGCAGTAAAATCCTCTCAGACTTGTCCCAGTGGAACTGCAATCTCCTTCTCCCCTGTTGCTCATTTCTTTCTTACTTTTCTTCTTAAGGTAATCACCTGAGGAAGAAAAAAGAAATGCTTGTCAGGGTATCTGTGGATTACCTTTATAGAACAATGCATTGATTCTGGTTACAGCTCCCCTGACTCATATCTTTGTAGGTTTAATGATTCTCTGTATATTCCCTCCTCGGTATGTTTAATAATTTGGTCATGTGGATACTCAACTAGATAGATGAAGTTTTCTCCTCTCTGACCAGTAAAAATTCATAAAAGTTGCGTGTATATTACAATTTCAATTAAGGGACCATAATTTTGTATGACTTCTAGAAAACTATGATCTTAATGTAAAAGTTCAACTCTATGTATATTCCCAACATATGTATTTATACACCAAAGGTATTTAATCTGATACACATGCATATGACAGTAAAATATTAAGATATATATATAATCTGATAAATATTCAGATATATATTTTATATATATCAAATATGGTCTTTGATTTTGCTTGTATATACTATAAAGTTATATCTGTGTCACTATAAAGATGTGTCTATATAAAATAACTAAAATGCAAGGTTTATATAAGGATAATTATAAAGACATATATAATAAGATATAACATTATTTTTACCTATTATATGTTGTATTGCATAGGATATATTAGATTATATAATATTTATTAATATTACCATAGCAAATAAGTGTCCCAGACATACATAAGCATATGCCTGTGCATACATATTCATATTATATATATATGTATAATTCATAGACAATGTATTTTATCAATGTATATATAGTATGTTTATAGATGGCATGCATGTATATTTCATATATTATATATGAAAATTGGTTTTCAATTGCTAATATTGGAGATATTAGAGCTTAGTATATTACTTTTCAGATTCTTGGTATATGTTGTAATTCATATCATTAAATACTAAATTTCAAGAGATAGATCTTGATCCTCTAAAAGTTCAGAAGAACACAATATTCATTATCAATTAAAAATATATAATTCAATGTGTAGAATATTGACATCCAATTATGAATTAAAGAAGTGTTTATTTTTGAAAATATAAATAATATCTTATTTTCATCTAAGACAAAATAAGCAATGAACTAGTATGAGAATTGAAAAGATTCTCCTAAACATTTTCCCATTTTATTTTTAAGTTTAGATTGCTCAAATTGCTTGCACAAACTTGTCATGCTTCTTATGAAGACTTAGGCATAAAGCACTACAAGTTATCGCATCATTCCATCAACCATTTTTTCTAATTTTATTAAAATACATCTAAAATATATTTGATCATTGAGATATATAGTGAAATATAACATTTGCTCATTAAATTGTATATTGTATTTTTGATAACTTATATGACAATATATTTGCTATCATTGAGTTAGCTACATTTGCATCAGCTGAATTATATATATGAGAGGAATATTCTAGATAGATGCCAAGATTTTACTCATTTTCTTACTAAAACTTGGCAGTCGTTGACCAATATTCCTCACCTTATGATCCAGCAATATCACTTTTAATGAAACAGGGTATGAGAGAGTTGTCTGCACTCCCATGTTATTGCAGCATTATTTACATTAGTCAAAGTAAGGAGATAACTTGTGTCCATCAGCCATTTAAAACTATCAGACAATAACCTTTAACTTTTGGATCATAGTATTTAATGTATATTACTTCATATGCACTTTATTAAAAATGGAAGTAACATTATAAAACAAGACAAAAATTTTGCTAGAAAAAAGGAAAAATGAAGAGAATGACCAGATAAAAATACATGCATGTTTATATATGCACACACACAAACTGCGTGTAAAAATCTGTGCTTAACTCTTTTAGTGCTTCTTTTGTCTCTAACCAGTCTTTTCATACATCTCCTTTTTTTTTTTTACTAATATATAGACAATCAGAGAGTTTGGGTTGCCACCTTACCTTCTCTTTCAGAAGCTACAGACAATAAAACAAAACCAAAGGTAGACTCAAGAGGAATCTACATATATCTACATATATATATATATATATATATATATATATATATATATGTGTATATATATATATATATATATATATATATATTCTGGGCTGCTCTAGATACAAGAAGGCTGAAGATCTTTGTGGTGAAGGGAGAGGTTGGTGGAAGAAAATGTGTGAACCACTGCCAAAGCTGCAATATGGTGGTCAAAGGAGGGAGAACATTTCCATGACTCCAGTGGAAAACAATTTGAAAGCTATTGGCTCTTTCATTTCAGTAGTGCTATAGGACTAAATTTCTATTTTTATTTCTAAAGCTCAAACTGCCTAAAGAGTGATGAATGCATAATAGGGGATAAGACTGATAATAGGTAGAATGGTAAAAAAAGTTTTTTTGTGTCCAGTTGATCCAAAATGCTGTTGTATACGGTTTATTGAAACATATTTTGTTGAAACAAACAACTTACTCATATTTGGGACATAGTTTGCATATATTTTAACACAATCATTTTTCCTGTAAGTTTTTTGACAGAACAGAGAAGAGACAGAAGAAAACACCAACTATTTTTTCCTGATTTTCTTAGGTATAGTTTAAAATTGACCAAGATGTAAAATATTTAAATACATATTTTCTTTATTGCATTCTTATATTTTATATATTTTAGATAACCAATTCCCCAGAGTCTTAGGTTTTAGGCAAATATTGTCCTCATGATATTATAATTTCTTCTCTCTTATATGCAGATGATAGATAGATAGATAGATAGATAGATAGATAGATAGATAGATAGATAGATAGATAGATAGATAGATAGATAGATAGATAGATAGATAGATAGATCTCTAGGCTTCTATATTTTAGCCATATATTTTCCCACAACCTTCTTTGTGTAAAAAAAATAAATAAATAAAGCAGATTAGACCAACTTTCTGTAATTTCTAACTGCCTAGCTGGTCGCTATTCCTATCAATAGTATAATCTTTATTGTTAGCAAAGAAACCCAAGTTAACGGTGAGAAGACATAAACCAGCTATAGCCCTCATAAGTGTCCAGAATACGCAATCATGGATCAAACTAGACAGGTTCTTGCTCAGAGCTTAACAATCATGAGCATCAGCACAATTACATTGTTTATTCTGTCCCCCAGTGCCTGGGGTGACATAGTGGTCACAGATAGATACTGGGCACTTAGCAACCTTGCCCTGCAGCTGAGGAAAATGAAGGTTAAGTAACTGTCACCTTTATTGGAAGCAGAAAGCAAGTCTGCTCCTTATCTAAAGACAATTGTGAAGGAAAACAAGAAGTTAAGAGGACATGAGGACATGCAACATGCAGAAATGGAGACATTGGAATGTCTTTTACCAATCTTATGTGTGTATATGCACTTTTTTTTAGAATTTAATGCAAAGAATTAAAGGAAAAATTATAAAATATGAAGTAGGGATTTTTTTTTTTTTCATCAGCTAGCTAAGTGAGCTGGTAGTCGTTACTCAGTAAGTTTCACTTGATTTCAAGCATGGCTAACTTTTTCAATCTAAATTCAGAGTCCTGAAACTTTTAGTTTACATTTTGTTTTGTTGTTTTTGCTATCTTAATTGCTCCCATAGAGGCAACACTTGGAGTGTTGGCAGAGAGACTATTGGCCCAGAGTGTTGGAGTGGTGTGGGAGAGAGAATTTCAACTATTTGTAATTCATGTATTTGTAAATCAAGGCCTTCCTGCATTCATGATCTGGAACAATGCATTTTTTATAAATAGTTGTAGCTTCATACAAAGCAATACAGCTCAAAGTATATTTTTCAATTGCTGAGTCTTTTTTTCTTTGTATGTGATCTTGCAAAAGCTAGAAAGCTGAATGAAAAAGATAAAACATATAACAACAATGTATGTATCTACTACTCCTTCTATAGTCCTGTTCAAAGAAATCCTTTGTCTTTTTCTTAATTAAAATACCATTTTTCTCTATAAATTCAACATACAGTGTTTGTTTAAGAAGGCGTCATTATCTCATACAATAGTGGTCATAACACCTGTATAGTGCTACATAGCTGGAAAAGAGGCTTAGTTAATATAAAATGTGCTAAAACCCTAGTCCAGGAACTCTGAAGAAATGAGATATGGTCATACTGGCTAATTATGCCAAGATGTTTGAAGAATTATTCAAAACTAAACTACTTCAAATGTATCTATGATAGCAGCTGCATCACTAAATTATTTTCTGTCCTATGTAGCAAAGCTTTCACAGAAGCAAAATAATTTTTCATACTATATATCAAATTATAAAAATTGTATTTCTATTTCCCCATGACCATTTATTAGCTATTATATGTGTTATGTGTGTGTATATGAAACAGGCACAGAAAGATTTTAATATATATGTTTACTTACGTTAGTTTAAAATATTTAACTCAAATAAATTTTAGAATGTTGCCACTAATATTTTCAGGAGAAACCATTATACTCATAAATTCAACAAAATAAAAATTTAAAGGATTGATAAATAAAAATATCATATACTATGATTGAAATAAAGTAAGTATAATTTAAATTAATTTAATTTATAGCATTATATAAAAAAGAATACAGTTTTGCATTCTGATTTTCACCACATTGCGTATTTGGTTACCCATATGATCTAAGCAGAATAATAAAAGAAAAAAGAAACAAAAAGGCTAGCATACATCACTCTGTTATGCCTATTTCCAAAGACTATATTTAAGGTGATGTAGACATTATAAGTAAAGTTGTTTTTAATTATAATACAAATTATCATTTCTGCAGTGCATGAAATATTATAAAATATATGATACTTTTTACCAGATGTTGACTTTTGGATACTGCCAGTGAGTAAATTCTTTCCAAAGTTAAACAATTTGAAAGATAGTAAATGGAGGCACATAATTGTAAAAGAACCATATTCATTTCAGTGCAATAGAATATGTAAATAAGTTATTTATTTATGTGATTGATTCTGAAAATAGGTATGCATTTTCAAGAAGAAGGAATAAAATAGCCACAAAGTTAAATGGAACCCTAGGCTCCCTGAGGTATCATTATAGGTTTCTCTTGAGTCTATTAACATATGTTCCTATGTGATGTTGTTTTAAACTTAAGACAATTCCTTCCAATGAAACAGCATTCAAAAATCAAAGAAAAATGTAAATATTAAAATGCAGTTTCCCAAAAAAGACAATTGTATATCACCATCCTTATAAAGAGATAAATTTTGAGTATAGAATTTTCTAAAGGCAATTCTAAGAATCTAATAAAGTGCTTTGATTAATAGAGTAAACTGTGATAGTTAGATGAAATAGAAGAGGAATTAATAACATTTGAAGCTAAGTATGTCAGTGAAACCAGAATTACAAATAAAATAATTTAAACTTTGTCTCTATCTTATAAAAGACAAACTAATGTTAAATTTACTTCAATCCTTGTGTTAATTACAATGGTAGAAAGGAATGATGTGTTCTAATCAACTTGAAATAACAGGTTATTTAAACCACAGAAGAGTTTCATGCTCATATACGGAGCCTATAGAGCAAAGAGAGGGTGAAGACCTAGAAGAGGTATAAATTATGTCTCCATTTTGACATTAGATAGAGTCCATGAGGTGAATTGCAAGCAAATTTGTCTTAAGACCATAAGCATTTGAGATGATTTAGAGTCATTAACAATTCATGAACCCATTTATTTGTGTATTCAGTCAACCAGACTGCCATTATTTCCTTTACTTATTTTTAAGATCAGTTAGCCTTAGTTGAATATAATTTTACTATTAACAAAGCTTTGTCATCTGCTTTTTTTCCATTTATTTCCTTTCACAAACTCAAGAAAGGCATAAAGTAGTATCATTCCACTTTTAAAAATAAGAAAATAAGGACTTTGAAATGCAAATGACTTACCATACTTACAAAGGATATAAATTGCATATCTAGGAATTTGTAATGTCAATATTGAAATCCTTCATGATTTAACAGGTAAATAAAACATAAGGAACCACCAGTTTACAGCCAACAGATGCATCAGTGGTAAATCAAGATAATTTTAAAGTATGGGGAGGGAGAATAAAATGAATTATTGTAAAAAACATTTCGCTATGATCCTCATAAAAAATTAAAAGAGAAATAAACTTTACTTTCACTATATTGTTCTGTTTAAGTGCCAAATTCTGAATGATTAGAGCAGCCTTTGTTTCTTATTCTAATCTGCTATTGTTAATGTGACTAATTCAAAGGTTATTTCACTGTACATTTGCATAATAACAAATGAAATAGAACAAGAAAAATAAAAATGTATTTTTCCAGTGTTTGTTGCAAGGTAAAGATTAATAGTGAGTGATATTAGTGGTCATAATAAAAATTGAAATCAGTGACTACAATAAAAATTTGAACTTACAGAAATTCACTCTTTACATCAATTTCATATATATTAGCAAATGAGAACAGAAAAGATATGAAAAAATGTAAATCCTTTATGAGCATACTATATGCTTTATTCTAACATGTCTTACAAAGCTATACTCATTGCAATCTAGATATACATTTATAGTCCTCTCAATATATGTATTCATATATTCAATAATGCCAGATGTTGAATTTATTATATATAACATGCATATGTTTACATATATACACACAAAGACACATTTCTAGTATGTTGAATATATTGTGTATATTCAATGGAACATAATATAGTATATATTACAATATATATTATATTATATATTAGTTATTATATAATATATGTTATTATATATTATCATATTATATATTATATATTATTATTTATATAATTATTTATTATATTATATATTATATTATATTTTATATATTATTATATTATATATTATATCATATTATATGTTATATAATATGATATAATAATATGATATAATAATATTATATATTATATAATAATTCATATTATATAATATGAAAAGAATAATATGATATATTCAATGGAATATATCAAATATATTAATTATTTAACTATCTAATGGCTACTGTATTGACCAATTGAAGTTATTAAAATAAAGCAATACAGATACTGTAGTGATCAGCAAACATCTCATACTGAAGGAATTTATTCATAAACAGAGCAAATTGAGTTTTATATTTATCCAAGTTAATAATAGTATAACTCTGAGACAAACCTAGCCTGCAACTTCACTTTATTCATTTTAGCTTCTTTCCCCCTCCCATTTTTAGTCTAGCTAGTCATTTCTCAGATTTATTTTTCTTTATTCTCCTGTGTAGAATTTTGTTTACTCTTGACTATAATTACAGTTGAATGAGTATCATATTTTTTTCTTTCAGAGTTCTTCAAGCATGAAAACCTCCAAAACTGTGAGTCCTGCTTTTATTTGTTCATTTCTTTTAATTTTTAAAGCAACTTCTCCTGAGATAGAGAGGTTGTATGGAATGGCTTCTACTTTGAAGACAATGTGTCTTTACTCCCAGACATATCTAAAATATCAATTTGTATACAAATTATAAGATATTGGTGACCTTGAGCTATATTTATTTGTTTGTGGTATCACTTTTCACCAGGGAAAGGGTGGACTTAGATAGAAGGGTTGTTTCAGAGGCACCTTTGTAGTGCCTCCATTTTAGGATAACTTCTTATTGACAACAGCCATTTTAAAAGCTCAGGTCAGGATTTTGAACCTGATTGCTTCCTTAATTGTTATTGGTAATTCATTGTGCTAGAAATTCTTTCTCTCACTTCAACTTATCACTTCCTGGGAGTTTCTTATATAATCTTTTAGCTTAGGCCTATGAAAAGAACTTCTAAAGGAATTTGAAAGCATACTTGGATTGCTTAAAATTCCCTTTCATTATGAGGGATAATGAGACAGTCCTGCATTGAGCAAATTTTAGATATATTTTTTTCTTTCTTTGAGAATAAAGCTAGGTGTTGGCTTAATAATCTCTAAACCATACCATAATGTTAGCCATGATTTCTTTTTTGTTCCCTTATTTTAATCTTTATAGAAAACATCAATGATGTTTATTAAATTTTGTTGTAGTTATCTTCACTCAATTGCTATAGTGTGATTAATATATTTAGATTATCTTAAATATCTATATTTAAGTTAACACTATACAATTCTAGACATGATGCATTTTCAGTATTTAAAGTTTTATCAGGGTGTTTTGATTATCTAGGATATAAATGTATTAACCAGGAAGGGATATCTATTACTTCAATAAGGAAATACTTATTAGGTGACTGGTAACCACCAGTCTCGTAGGTATTAAGAATGCCAGGTTGAAATAAGTAGGTGAGTTTCCCTGTTTTTATATGTTCTCATTTTACTAGAATAAATGTGCTTAATTCCAGAACAAAATAAATAAATATACAACAACATTTTACGAAGTGCTACTCGAAAAGAAAGGAGCAATGTTATAAATATGCTTACCAGGGAAAAAAAGTCTGACTAATGAAGAACCAAAGAGTAATCTTTGATTTAAAGAATAAAGGAAAATTAATTCGGAAGGGCATACAAGGGAGGGAGAGGAAAGAAGAGCAATGTGTGTGTGTGTGTGTGTGTGTGTGTGTGATTGTGTGTGTGTGTGTGTGTGTGCAAAGCATACCAGACAAGTAGGAGACAAGTGTCTTTCAAAATGAGGCAAGATTGGCGAGGCCAAAGGATAGAGCAATGCTGCTGATGAAGGTAAGGAGCACGGATTATATAAGATCACAGAGGAAAATTATGGTAAATTTGATTAGATTTCAATAATCTGAAATTATAAAAAGTTTATGTTCTGTGGAAAGGATGTGATAAATAATTACACTAGATTCTATTTGACAGTGCTACTGTGCATGAGTGTGGTCTTTTAAAAATATGTGGTTAAAATTAAACCAAAAAAATGTTAAATTAAGAGTTGTTCCAAAACATTTTGTGTAAAAACAGGGACCCTGAATTAGACCCTATGCTACAGCTTAATCTTGTTAAATGAATTAAAAAATGTCTTTATAATTAAAGATAATTTTCTTTAAATTTCATTCATTCACTCATTTATTTAAAACATTGTTAATTTTTTAACAGAACAACAGTTTCCTCTTCAGGTGCAGTCACTATAGTTACTATAGCTTGTTTGTTTGTGGTTTTTTTTTTTTTTTTTTTCCTACCACACTCCACTGCTCTTCTCATTTCCCTATGCTCTGACACTACATTTTTCTCTTTCCCTTTGCCTCTCCTCCTAGTATCTAGATCTACTGAGGAATTTTATTTAAGTTCAAAGCCAGTGTCATCCTTTAACAACTTTATGTTTGATGAGAAAAGGAAAAAAAATTAATCTATTGTCTGCTGTTAAATAATTATTTGGAAATTGATTGCATCATTCATAAGCTAGGAATAGACACAAAAATTTCAAAATCTTTGTGTTTATGTATAAGAATATCATATAAATATGAAAAACATGAATTGAAATTATATAATGATTTAATATATGCATAGTACACAGCTGAGTGTAATTTCTGTATATTTTCTAAATTTAATTACTCATTTTATTATATGTATTCTCTGGAAATGTAGACAGTAAATTCAATGAGCCATTAAATAGGTGATGATAATCATGACAGTCTCTTTAAGTATTAATTAGCTCTTTGAATATTAATAAACACACAGATTGGGATTATTACATAGTTTGACCCAAAGAAAATATTAGAACCTGAAAGGTAATTATATTTGTATTTATTAATATAATTAAGCAATAAAATAGTTTAATGTAATCTTAGAATCTGATATATATATATATATTATGATTAAGTCTGCCTTTAACTGTAATAGATAAGGGGGGGTAAAAATTGTATGATTTTTAAGACTTCTGAGTATTAGATATGTTTTGAATTTACACATAGCATTCCAATAGCAATTAAACAAAAACATTCAATATTCTTAAGGCACTAATCTTATTCCACACAGTGGAACACAATAAAAGATAGAGACCATCAGTATATACCTACTTTACTGATAGACTGAGGTTCAGAGAGCTAAGATAATTATGGTCCAACGCTTATTAAACTGAAGAATCTCAAAGTCTTTGATGAGTCTGTGCGCTTAATTTTTTACATACCAGTTTATTGGCAGAAATATTATATAATAACCCAACCTCATTTATTTTTTGCAGGGATTAAACTTTTTTTAATAAGACCATATTTTATGATACAAATCGGAGTCAAATTCTGTCAATAAATTCTACAAATATTTCCTGATTTCTTTTTTTATATTATTTTTCTTTATTTTATTATTCTGTTATAGCAACCAAGATGAATGGATGATGCTAAAGAAATATCACAATGTTTTCTACATATTGGGAGCATTTGGGTTACTGACAAATGAATTTAATACGTTAAATCATCTATTTCTCATCACCTATCTTTTTATCGATTTCCTATATTCACAGAAACACAAACTCATGAATCTTGCTTCACATGCCAATACACATGTGCGCATACAGAATATAACACGTACACAGCAGTATCCACAGAACTTTATTGCACTAGTTCAAGATGTTGCTTGATCATTAGCAGAATAAATTCTGGAGTTAGACACGATGTTTCTTGCCTCTGTATCAACTGTGAAATTGGGGTGGGAGATTGTGTTGAATTGATGTTTTGTAAAAAACTTATTTGCTTTTATAATCTATGCTTTTGTTTTCATTTTCTTAATTATGGTTTAGCAGAAGAGAGTAATTTAGATTTTTTTTTTTTGCAGGTTTAGTGTCAGAGCCAAAGCCATTTTTTTTTGTAACTTGGAGGTGTATTAGACAAACTAAAAGAAAAGGATCTTTCCCCATGAGAGTATATGAGAGGTTTCTATGGTCTGAAAATGTCATGTCTTGATTACATGTTCTCCCTTTTACTCTGATTTCTAATGGGGCCTATTGGGAAGGAAGCCACTTTCCTTTCCCTATTTTTAGGGACACCATAGGTTGACAGGTTTATTTCTGTATCTCCTCAGCTACAGACAGAATTCAGATGAAAATGAATTCTGTAGGTATTTGTGGACTACCCACTAAACAACTTCAGGTTTAAAAAAAAAATCAATATGAGTCCAAATACAGGCAAATAATTGGCTTTTGCTGCCTGACTGACCTTTTTTGCTGAATACACCAGACTTACACAGACCTCCGCTATTATAGGGCTTATTACAAGTGAGTTTAAATTTTCTTGTGCCTTGAAAATTATCCAGCTTGAGTTATAACAAATATACTCTATTGCTTTTTGTTAATATGTAGACTTTGATCAGTGACAATATGCTGGCTGTCTCATTATTAGAAAATAATGCAATCTTATTTCCACTAGCAAATATAATTTGTCAATTGCATTTTTTTTATCATTTCCTATAGAAAAATAATTTCTGGTTACTGTGGATTGATATGAAAACCATGCACCATGGCCAAGTAACTTGGGAAATAAAGCATGTCAGTATACTATATTCAATGACTTTTTAAAAAATGATAAATAAGGCCAGTTGTTGTGCAGTGTCAGGATATGTGCGTATGTTTCAGGAAGCATACTGCTTTAGTTCATAACATTCACATAGATATTATAATAAGTTAAGGTTCATACATTCATTTTTTAAAATATTGCTCTGATAGCAGAAATTTTTTTTGAAAAAAGATAATCAAATTCTCACAGGAAAATTTATCTTTCATCTAAGTCATAAACACTAATGATTTTTTTTTACTGAAAACAACTTAAGAATATGTTATTAAATATCACTATAGAAGACGTTGGGAGAAAGTACATAAAATAACAATTTAAAAATTAATAATATAAAACTTATTACTTTCCTGATTATGTACTTTTCAGTAATGTTATACTTTTTGTGAAGTTTTAGTGTAACATTTTGCAAATGAAAACAAACAGCACGTGTAGTTAAATTCTGTAGGTTGGAGAGTAAAAAACTGTATTTGAAATCTTGCATCATGACATGGTCAACTTTCTTAATCTTTTAAATTTTAAGATTAAAATGTGATTAATTTTTCAAGGAAGTAGAAATTTGTAATGATAGACACATGTTTATCTGATTACTTGTTTGAAGTATAGCAGGAAGATCTTTATTAATTTGTGAAGTCCCAGAGCAGTATATATTCTGATTTAACCTCTTGACTATGCATTAAGTAATTGTGAATAAATGTACATTCATTTGTGGAATAGCACAAAAAGTGAAGTTTTAAGTAGCCATAAAATGTCAAAAGTAAAAAAAAAAAGAAAGCAAAATGAAACCTATACTTTAGAATTGAAATTTATTCCTTAGCAGTAGAAAGTAATACTTTCTGTTAGTCCTTAAGAAAATAAAACATTATTTTTTTAAAAAATCAAACTCAAATATATCCTAAACGGGCTAACATTGTTGAGGAATATTTTCCTTTCAAGTTTAATAAAGTTATATAGCTCATATAGGCAAATATAACCAGAACTAGAAATGACTGTTTTACTGTTAAAATTTAAAAAAATAATCAAATGTATTAAGAATATATTATGTATGCTTATATTATCCATGAAGTTTCAGTTACAAGATAACAAAAGCCCAAGGAAATAGCAGTTACTCAAACACACACACAAAAAAATATTCTCATGTACCAGGAAATAGGTTTCATTAGATTCAAAATGCAGTATAACAAATATTTACTAGTTGTGCATAAAATTAGAGAAAACAGCAAAACCACAGAGTAAGAATAATTGAAATGAATCTTTTACATTTAATTGCTACCTATTTGCTGTAGGAGTGTTATTATCAAACACCTAAAGATGTCTTATCTATTTGTCTATCTATCTATCTATCTATCTATCTATCTATCATCTATCTATCTATCTATCTATCTATCTATCTATCTATCTATCTATCTATCTATCTATCTATCTACATAGATGAAATCCTCTTATAGCCCTATGGGATTTGAGGCTTCTAACTCTTTTAGACTTCTATGCATTTTAGCTAAGTGTAGTAGTGTCATGAACATCTGAAAAAATAAATATTGACTCTCTGGTAGAAAGTGATACATAGGCAACAATAGGGTAGACCAATTACCTGTACCAGTCATTGTGTTCATTATTTTAATTACTTTATTAAATTATTAAATATACGCATAATTATGTTTGTGTTTTTGAAAATTAATAGCTATAGATTTCTTTTTCTGGAACACTTTATTATGAATTAATGTAATCCTATCATCATTGAATACTTCCAATTTAATTTATCTTGCATATATTTTTAATCATATCAACAATCTTGTAAGGACAGATACTGTTCTGCCTATTTTACTCATGCAGAAACTTAGACCCAATAAAAGTGTGCCTGTAGGCAGAGGTCACAGAGCTAGGAAGAGATGAGATGATTGTGAAACGTAAGCTTTTGACTCCTAACTCAGCTTTCTCTTTATAACATTAGACTGCATATACCTTTCTCACCTTTGCAATAGTGCTAGTGCCCTTTGTAACTCTCACCTGTACTGACTAACAAAAAATCTTTCCACAATTCATTATTGCTATTCTTATACTCATTTTCAATAGCTTCTATCCACTCTATGAATCAGGTCAACATCTTTCTATTTATAAAGTCTCTAGAGACCTGTTAATGCTTACCTCACACCCATCTATTTTATATACCAGTCACCTCACCCAGAATTCAGTAGCACTTATCTCCTCTGTAGTGTCAAAAGCCCTCTAACCTGCAGTATCCTTTATAAAAATTAAAACCATTCTACATTTATAACTCATCAATGACCTAAGATTCTATGCATCTCTGTAACTGTTCAATATACACTTTATATACTTGGTAGGAGAGTCTCTTTTTTATTGTCTTGAAATAATGTAATAACATTTTAAAAAATTAATTTACCATTATCAACTTATGGTGTAAAGAAAGATGTTATAATAGAAACATGTGAGTTGCAAAGTACTTATGTCCCCAGATATAGATTTTATATTTCAAAGCAGAACGAGTTGTAATGAGAATCCCTTTGTATTTTGTAAATAAGACCCTTGTGCTTGTGAGATTACATCTATTTATTGCTCAGCCTAATGGGACCTTACATAGTTTAATGAATTCTGTATGAAAAAAATAAATGAATTTTGTTATCAGGTGTTGACTGATCTGAAGTCTTCATGACATTGTATCTATTGAAAAATAACTGATAAGACAGGTTGTCTGAAATTATACCTGCATCATGCAGATGATAGACATTTTAGATGATAAGGAGGACAATATCACTACAAACCAATGGAATTAAGTCTGGGAAGCTGTAATGAATCCACTCTCTTGCTACCAAAATAAGATCTATGCAGGAAAATTAATAAGTAAATGCCTTCCTTTCATCATGATGGCATTTGGGAATTTAGAGCTCTGTAGCCCATTAGTCAGTTTAGTTAATGACTTTGCTTATCCTCTTAATCATGTGCAACACATTGACTGAGCTTCATTTAGTTCAAAGTGCCTTTCAGAGAACTGAACTGAATTTGAATTGTTGAAAAATAAAAAGTGCTTTTAGATACAAAAAATGAAAATCTAATAAGATCCCAAAACCTCCTGACTACAATCTTTGACTCTTCCATGGTCATGACTATTTAATGCTGGGAGCACACACTACATTCACAATCATTTCAAATAAAAATAGGGCAAATACAGTAATCACAATTTAATAAAAATCTCCTAATATAATACATAAATCTATACAGATTTGAATATTTTAGGAAAATGCTTAATGCTTCATTATGACAAACTATTCAGTGAAAAATTATGAGACTGATTTTTATAGATTGTGGATATTTATATTTTTGAAGTGCCAGCAGATTGATGCTGGGTGAAATCAGGAAAATTCAAATCTAATGTACTCAAAATACTTTTAAAAAGATTTTTTTTCTTTGAAAAGTCCATTTTAAAAAGAATAATTCAGTTTTCCATTACTGAGAATACCTAATTGTGATCAATTTTGAATAAGTCAATTTGCTATAGATTTTTAGGAAAAAAAGATTTCAGTAGGATATGTCTGTTGATTTTGCTACTGAGATAATAAAACATCCATGCTTCAAAATTATAGGCATTATATGCTTCCATTTCCATCTTATTTATTTCCTTCTTTCTTTCATTCACTCTTCCTAACTTCCTCCCCTGACTACAATAATTCAACTATTTTAATGTGCATTCTATTAAATATGTGTGTCAAACATATTTGGTTGCACCTGACCACTTTAAAGTATATAGTGTTATGATAGATATAATTATCTTTCAACATCTTTTCACTCAGCATTATAGTTACATAATTTTATGTCTGTGGTTGTATCTGACTAGTTATTATTGTATGAAGACTAGAACTCCATGCTGTTCACTCTTCATATTTTTTCTAATCAATTTGAAAGTATTAAGTACTGAAATGGCTCTAAATAAGTTAATAGTACAGACAATGCTGTGATAAATATTCTTGTTCATGTTTCTTTGTGATCTATGTGAGATTTTTTTGTTTAGTAATGTGTAGAAATAATATCATGAAATCATAGGATAGGCATAGCCTAGTTTTACAGTGTACTTTAGACTTTTCTCCTTGTGGTCACCTAGTCAGTTTGAATTCATGCTAACAAAGTTTAAAGGGTCTCATGCTTCAGTATCCTGAAACATTTAACATTATCAAGCTTTCTGAACATTTAACATATCAAGATTTCAAGCTTTCGGTAACATCTTAATTTTTTTTTAATTTTTACCTTACCACTTTTTTAACATAGCATTCTCTGCTTGGTAATGATTTTAAGCTTCTCTGAAATATTGTTAATTTTCTTAGTTCATATTTTGATGCTATTCTTAATAAACTTTAATTCCCTCCTTTTTAAAAAATGAGAATTCTTTTCTTCTTTCCGTATAAAGAACCAGATGGTAAATATTGTAAAATTTGTAACTTTGTCATTAATATTTTACTCTGTTTTAATAGCATTAACAACTTTGATAATATATAAGCAAATGAGTATGACTGTGTCAGTATAACTTTGCTCAAAAAAAAAAAAAAGGACATTGACAAGAATTGACCTATAGACCATAGCTTGCTCAAACCTAATAAACATAAATTACAAAATCACTGAAAACAATTTGAGAAATACTGTTGGAAAAAAAGATAGACAGACACAGAAATCACAGATGATAGAGATGACTCAGAAATTTAATCCTGGAGTCATGAAAAATGAAATTATAAAATTGATAGAAATAAATTTAGGAGAACAGCTTTGTGATCCTATCCAGATGAGTCGTGATGCAGAGAAATGGCCATCAAGAAAAAAAATCTCATGTCAAATGCAAACATCAAACTAAAACACTTCTGCACAGCACAAGAAATGTATCCAAATGAAAATATAGCTCACTGACTGGAGAAGATACCTGCACATCATACATTGAAACAGGGGTGACATGCATAATATAAAAAGAACATATAAAACTCACAATAAATTACAAACAACTCACCTATAAAACAAACAGCATCTGACCTGATAGTTTTCCAATGAAGAAGCACAAATGGCCAGTAGTACACAGGAAAATACTTATCATCTCTTATTAATAGAAAAATGCAAGTCAAACCCAATTGAGATGTCATTTCATATCTCTGAGAACAACTTTTATCAAAAAGATAAGAGAAAATAGGTGTTTAAGTTGTGACGATAAGGGAACCCTTATACACTGTGGAATTGTAAATTGATGTAACCATTATGGAAAGAAGTGTGGAAGATCTTCAAAATACTAAAGATAACACTCCATGTGGTCCACTCATCCCACTTCAGGTGTTTACCTGAAAAAAAAAAAAAAATCCCAGAATTACATGTAAATACATGTTTAACCCAACATTATCTTCAAAAGTAACCATGAACTGGAAACAGTGTAAGTGCACATTAGTTGACAAATAAAGATGACCTATGTAATATTAACTGTTCAACTATTAAAAAAAAATCTGCCATTGTCAGTAATAGATGGACATAGAAGATATTATTTTTTAGTTATATAAACTAGAAAAAATAATCATGGCATAATTTTACTCATGTGGAATATATAGAAAATTAGCAAATAAGATTTAAAAGCAAAACAAATATTTGGATGATAAGATCATTCAGTGATTACCATAAGAAAAGGGTCAGGAGTGAGTAAATTGGAAAATAAGAGGACAATATATACAAAAATATAGACTATGATTGTTAGTAGTGAACTTAATGTAGTTCAAACACACATAGATTACCAAACAAGCACACTTGAAACATATAAATGTTGTATTTATATAATACAACACTGTTTAAATAAAATATTAAAATAAAAATATATGTAAATACAAAGTATTTCTATTCAAATAACACCAAAAATAAATTAAAACCAACTAGAAACTTGATCCTGGAGTTATGAAAAATGAAATTATAAAATTGATAGAAATAAATTTAGGAGAACATCTTTGTGATATATCCATATGAGTCATGATGCAAACAGAGAATTTAATTAATTGATGTCTTGAATGTAATTTCTCTGTAAGAAAAAAAAGGAAAAGAAAAAACAAAAAAGAAAAAAAATGAATAGTCAGTTGTGTGTCTTTGCCTAGTTTTAAACACCTTCTTTACAAACAGTAAAGATTTTCAAAATTATTGGTAATAGAATGACTACAAAAGAGCTAAATAGAAGGAATTCATACTCCAGAGATTTTTTTTACAATTTTGTTCTAGGTAAAAAGAAACATAACCATCCTTAACTCTAAGAATGAATCAGGGAAAGGCCAAAATTGAATGTTGATCGCCAAAAAGTAACTCACAAAGAGATGATCAAAATGCTGCTAAAATAGCAAAATTGTTAAGATAATGTTATTTCATTTAAGCACAATAAAATGTTTTTGTCTATTCATAAAGATATTTTGATTTCCTTATATGTGTAAGTGAATATGTATATATGTGAATAGATGTATATGCATGCATGAAATGTTTAGTATATTTACATAAATTTATTTTGATCTATTTGTATATTAATAAGAAAGAGTAAAGAAAAGAAAAATAAGAGGGATCAAAGATAAAGGTAAATGAGAACTTTGAGTGCTCCAAGATGATACATTAGCCATAATACCACAGAGAAGTGCTAACAGTACAGTTTTGTCCTTTGAAATAAAACATCTAGATGACTGAACGAATTAGCGATTTCTTAATTTATATATAAATTTTCAGTTGCAACAATGTAACAATATAACTAGGTTAATATAAAACAATAGCAAAATAATAGATTAAATAAGTTTAGCTTCCCAAAATTCACAGAAAACAAGCCTTCAGAAAATCTAACAAAAATACTAAAATTTAGTTTGATTTAAATATTTGAATCTTGTCAACATACAAATCTTTTATTTGGTGAATATACATAAATACACATAATATTTGAAAGTTCTCTATAATATATTGAAATAAAAAATAAAAACAATAATGAAGAAATATATTTAAATGACTTGCCATACATTTACTATATTTGTTATCATTTTAAAATTTATGTATTTTTTGTTTTGTGCACTGAAAAAAAAGCTTATAAATTTGTTTTGTGGTTTTATATTTTAGAAGCAATTAAGTTTCCATCTTTTAAAAAAATATTTGTGGAATAAAGCTAGCTAAGTCCAAATTTTGAATAATTACAGTGACTATTTGGGAAATATCCGTATTTAAATAAATGTATTAAATTATGAAATTTGTAGAGCTGATATTGAAAAATTATGACTAGTATCAGTGTCTATTTACAAACCTATAAAACAGTGAAGTTTGAATAATTATAAAACTATTTCACAGTGTCAATATCAAGCATCCTAGTGTCTTCCTATCTGTATAATCAAGCTTGAATAGATCCGAGGATTTATTTTACAAACCTATAAAACAGTGAAGTTTGAATAATTATAAAACTATTTCACAGTGTCAATTTCAAGCATCCTAGTGTCTTCCTATCTGTATAATCAAGCTAGAATAGATCTGAGGATTTATTTTACAACCTCCAGTGCCATAATACCTCATCATACAAGGAACTTCAGTAGTCAATTGGTAACTACTATTTTTCCTTAGCTAGACTGCTGTATTTTCAATTTCTTTTTTACCTAGCTTTGATTTCACAGAGCATCACTGAAATTCTTACCTTCCTTATGACACCTTCTGCCATACCAAACTGTAAAATTGCACTCTTCTTAAACACAGTGCAGAACCTATGCTGTGTGCATGCAAACATCTGAATCTAACTGCAACAGAATATATATTACATTGAGTTTTGCATTTTAAATTGATAATACATTTCTTTTGATTCCTAAACTGGTCATATTCAATATGTTTCCTTAGTCAATTTCTTTTCTTTTCTTTTTATTTTTTAGGGCACAACCTACTCTTTTTTTCCTTTTATTGAATACATACACACACAAACACACAATTTCCCATCATTGTATACTCCAAGGTCCTCCCACCAGCATGTCACTCATGAACCTTCATCTTAATCTCCCGTGTTCATCCCTCCCCTGATTTCTTCCTCCCTGCCCCTCCTTTGCCGTATGCTGTAGCTGTAATGTTGAGTCAATTTCATCACTTAATTGCATAAATAGATATTTCAAATATTTTTTTCATTTTTCCCTAAACATTTCTATACTTCTCTCTTCCCACCTACTTCAGAGATTATTAAATATGACATTTAGAGCAGTTTTTGGCATCTGTGGAAGAAATTCAGTTTGCATAATGTTGGATGGGATAATAAAATAGAGCATGTTGACTAATTTTTGACTGAAATTTAATTTTCCCTTTAGCTATGAATTTAGGTAACATACCATTGTTTTAACAAAGTCTATGAACTTTTTTACCAAAATAAAATGTATGTATTTTTTATGCTGCAATTGTTGATCTTGTTGATTTAGGAATATACATGTCTTCATTAATACTTGAAAGTGATAAAATTTTAAAATCTTTTGCTCAGTCCTGAAACTTAATAAATGAATAAGAAAAACACTGCTACATAATAATGCATTCTTATTAACATTTTGGAAATAATTTTGCAGCATAACTGGTTTCTTTGGTAAAGGTAAGTATATTATTTTATAAATTTGCTAGACATTTACTAGAGTACTGAAAGTTCCAACACACACAATGATTCTTAACTGACAATCTGATTTCTAAGTTCACAAGAGCAAGACACAAAAGTGAGTTACTTCATCTTCACCCTGTAAAATCTACTCATCTATTTAGTAGTGTGTTCTTATTTTTTATTTTATTTCTAGTTAAAGTGATTACTATGCTAGCTGCTTACTTCAAATATTGTATTTATGCACAGGATTCTTTCCCTCTCTTCAATACAAGTGCAAATCTCTCCTGCATCGTTTTTACTTGTAGATATGCATCAGCAACAAGAATTTTTCATGACCATTATATTAGAAATAAATGTTCCAATCACCCTTGTCAACCCTTGAATCTCTTTCAGTTTTTGCAATGTATTTACTTTCAGATACTACATTTTTTTCTAACCTTCTTTCTCAGTAGAGTAAGATCTTTGAAGATAAAATCTGTTGCATTCAGCACTAGAACATAAACTAGAATAAAGTAGGAACTCACTAAATATGCAAATGGAAAATTTACAATAAGAACAATCAACAATAGTTGACTTGGAAGTGTAATTTTCACTGAACAAGGTATTTGAGGTAATTATAGATCTGGGACACTGGTAACATCAGAATATTGCTTACTAAAAGTGCTGAGAACACATGCATTATAAAGATCCTGTTGAATAAGAATGGGTTATTGTTAAATGGTGATGTATTAATTTCTACAAAAGAATAAAAACAAAATAAAACTACCAAATGACACTATAGTATTAATAAGTACAGCCAGCTTTTTACTCCTGAACATGTGACTTGAAAATTTCATCCGACTTCCTAAAGTTCACAGGACTTCCTGTTTAGAAATCCCCCCCTACTGTTTTAATATTCTGCTTCTATTCTTATCTTAAAATTCTTAATAATATTTGAACATGGTACCTCAGTTTAATTTTGACTTTCAAGTTGTATAACCAGAACTTATGGAAACATGAACATTTAGCTTATACATCCCTTTGTTACTTAGAAGACTAGAATATAATAATAAACTTATTCCATTTTGCATTACTCATATACTAGATGTTAGATTCATTTATCATTGTAACATTTCACTATTTTGATAATTTTGCAGGATTTTATTTTGTTGAACTTATTAGTGAAACTTGTCAAGTAAAAGTTATTTAAACAGTGAATCATTGTTTATTCAGATATTTTATATGCCTAACTGAGAATTTTAGTTAAAAATAAAATCAAATGTATCACCACAACATATAGATATATTCATCACATAAAGATATTAGATTCAGTATTTTTTAAACAGCCACTAGTATTCAAAATAAGAACTTACAAAACAAAGTTTCCAATTGAAAGGTTTTCTTCCAGATGTTGCATGCTGGTTGTTAAGTGGATTTGTTTTATTTTATGATTTTTGCTTTCATTGTAGCAGTTTTTCTAGCTAAACAAAATCACTACATTAAGAAACATAATTTCCAATATTTTGCATCCCTTTTATTTTTAGATGTCACTGCTTTCACTTACTGTAATCTAAAAAGTTTTAAGCTACCATAGTATTACATGTTTCAGGAAACAAATAAGAAAAGATATTTTGTAGTTTCTGTGACTTTGAAAGTCTATAAAATCTTAAATTTGATGTTAACATATAATGTGTATACCCCCCAGGCCCAAAGTTGTGTATAACTAAATAACAAGTAGGAAAATAAGCATATGGAAATAAAGACTCTATATACTTTTAAAAAAAATATATCAGGGCTTGTTTTGTTTTGGTTTTAATCTTAGAATAAATCACAGGAAATATATTTTAAATATTGTTTTATGTTATAGTTTTATATTATGGAATCTTTACTAGTCTGAGATTAAGATAGTATGTTTCATTAGATTCCAGTTCTAACTGTCTACCAGTTTTATGACTAGAAGAACCTGTTAACTTCTTTTAACTGTGGCATTAGGGTTACAATTTATAAAATGTGAGTGTTTTTACATGAAAGTCTGTATAGGGATTGCAGCTATAAGTATCTAAATCCACACAGATTAAGCAGGATAAAAAATAAGTTATTCCAAATTGAAACAATAGGGCTTGTGCTTTCAAGGAACCTTTGTCTTTTGTGTTAAATTTGAATCACTTTACTAATTCCTAAATTATAAAACAGTAAATGTCTAAGTGTGTCCACTTTAAATTCTAAACTCTTACATGGCAATGGTTGCCTCGTTTTTATATTTTTATCCTAAGGGCAAAACTCATTGCCTTGCAATAGAAGGTGCTCAATATTATTCCTTATAAATATGTTATTCTTTGTTTGGTCCACTAGGAAACATAGTATATTAATCTCTATTCTCAAGGGCAAAAAACTGGCTTAGAGGGTTTCTGCTCTGCTATATGAAATTGTAATGATTTGCCCTCTGTCTATATGCAAATTTTAACTCGAAAATAAATGGTTTGGCTAGGTTTTGTTTTAGTTGATCATTTATTTTCAACCAAATTAAATAAAATAATTACTTTTATGAGCATATAGTGTCGAAACTGTTTTAGTGAATCCACTGTTTAATATGCCTTTAATGGAAACTTTGAATTTCGTGTTATCTATAGTAATAGAGAAATTTTTGTTTTTAACTCAACGTGTTTATAAAACAATATTCTTACAAGCATGTGTACATTCCTACAACATAAATTTAAGAATATATTGAGCTTAAAAGTATTTGTGGAATCTGCTTTTTTATTTATTTAAAAGCTGTTGATGCATTCTATGTGTTATATACTGTGCTAAGTTAAATGGAATTCATAGCAAATGTGATTCGTATATCACAATTCAAGTGTTGAATAGAGGATTCATCAAAAGGAAAAAAATAATAATAAAAGATTAACCATGTCTAACTTTTAGAAATTATGAATATTAACTTAGAAGTTAAAGGGTGTTAGTTTTTATGGAGAGAGACAGAGACAGAGAGAGATGAAGGTTAAAGTGTTGAAACGAGGAACTTACCATAGATTATTGAGGTGAACCCTAAATTTAATTAAAATGTTCTCAAGAGAGAGCAGAGGGCATTAAAGAGAAAAAGAAGTCATGTAGAAACGAAGGTTGAAAATGAAGTGATAATCACATCCAAGGAAGGCCAATAGTCACCATAAAACAAGAATTGGTCAAGAACTGAGAAAGAATAAGTTTCTGTTCCTTTAATACACCAAATTTGTGATACTATTATGGCAATGAAGGAAACTGATAAACCAGATAATCAAATGCCTTTTGAAAGCTTGTGAAGAGAATGTTCAGTTTAGTCCTGGATCATTTTAATCTTCCTGGTCGAGTTTACACCAAAGCTATTATGAAATATCTATATTCATATGACCTGTTTCTTTCTTGGCATAATTTTAAAGATTTTTATTGGAACCAGAAAATGACTACTTAAAAAAAATGATTTATCATCATTCCAATATTATGATTTAGAAACTTCAGAAAATACAGAACTCCTTTAGAAATTTTTCATAAAACTAGGAATTCTAGAACCTATGAAGATTCATAAATCAAAATAACTGGAAGATTCTGTGATATATCTTTTAAGCAAATATTAAAGATACATTATGAGAAGTCAGATGCATTTGTAATCTCTTAAGAATGTGTCCCACTTAGTGTGTGCATCTGATATAGGCCATGAGTTCAAGAATTCCTTCCTGGACATGTTCTGAGTTTCCCTCAGGTAGTCTGGGAGTGGTCAAACTCTCAGTGTCACCTTGGTGAGTACCCTAAGTCCATACTTGTGGATGAAAGGGCTGTTTGTCCTGCTTTTTTCTCTATGGGGTGCTCTATGACCATCTGTGCTCCAGAAAGGCAGATGATTGTTCCAAGGAACATTCTTGTGCGATACCCTGATGTGGTATTACATATTAAACTAAATAATCACATTAGCACTCTCTTCTTCTGGATGTTAACTACTAATTCTTGTCTTCAGTCACATGTATGAGTCACTAAAGGACTCTAATAATTTCAAGTTGCAATCCTGCTGCTACTTCTGCTGCAGCTCCAATGGAATGCAAAAGAGACATCACATGCCCTATATCTCATGCTGTTGATCACCCAGGGTGCTCCTTCACTCTTTCACAGGCTCCAGTCATATATCAGATAGTCATCTCTGGCAGTTTTGATCTTATCTGTGCAAGGAATGTTCATTTATTCTCTAATTTAGGTAAAAGATCTCTCAGAGTTAAGCAAGGAATGGAGTTTAAGAGAAGAAATTGTTAGATGTGTGCTATCTTGCCTGTATGGTATACAATACCCATTTACAATTTCAATAAAAAGGTAAATGAATTACCTTTCATATATTTGTGAACATTCTTGGAAAGACTATAATTTTATCAAAGAAAAACTATGGTTAACTTCTGAGACATTTAATGGGAACAAATATTCATTGCACAGTGAAAACATACATAGTCTTAAGCACATTAATAATATCACTGGTGAATTGTGTTTCAATACAACTTCCCCAAAAATGCGATCAATAGTTCTCTAAATTTGCCTTATAGTTGAAAAATTAAATTACATGGGAACAATTTATTTAACAATAAAGAATAGAAAAAACATGATTCCTGTGTCTTAACTGTAAGATAGGCTTTGGGCACCACAAAGTAGTCTCTCAAGGACTAATTAAGCAATATATTAAGTCTATACACCCCAAGATATATTTATGTCTATTTATTTCAGGAGAGTTGAGATATCTTTATTCCCCCCCCACACACCCCTTCTCTTTATTTTCCAATTGAGGTATATAAATTAAACATTTAATTTTATATAATTGATTAGCCTTTAATTTTATCATAGATCAATTCATTTTGTGGCATATGCTTTCATCTTTTTTTGATAGAATGAAAGCTATAAAAATATAGTTAATTTGGGGCCTACTGAATTGAATACAGCCCAGGATTGGGAAACACTGCTATCAAGTCAGTTAACTAATTTACTAGATCCACTATATATAATATGAAACTGACATAATTTGCTGGGCCCAGTATAATCTGAAATTTCTAGTATTGCATAGAAACATCATTACAAATGTTGAGATGGAAATAGAGCAGAATATAAAATCAATCACTGGATATTTCTGAAGCCAAGATCCTGTGAGACTACAGAGGTCTCATACCTGAGAAGTTACCCAATATTATAAATCACTACATAAAATTTTCATGTTTTGGTTTTGTGTCCCTCCTGCCCAATTTATTCTTAAAAATGAGTAAAACTGGGACATCTACAAATAAAGCATTTGTCTTCTTGTCTATGAATGTTGTATCTAAATTTCAAGATTCTTTTCTAATGCTGATAATGCCAGATATCATTTCTAATTAATTCACTTGACCTGTCTTTCATTATACTTTCATGACTTATTTTATAATGTGTTGCAGATTTTATCTCTAACATTGAATTGAAGAAAGCATTATCCTTTCCTGCAATTTTTATAAAAAAAGGAGAAATGAGCATAGCTTATTTTAAATGTAGGATATATTACTTATTTTAGATAATTACAGAGATAACATATTAAAGTATTAAAGAATGACTTTTTTATCATCTCATTCAAACTTAAACTGTACTAGTGCTTCAAAGGAAGAAATGATTAGAGTAGTCAGACTAGTAGAAATGATATCGAACTGGAGTCTGATGGATGGAAAAATATTCACTTTAGAGACAAATCATCAAGGAGATTTAGAAATCTTACAGAACAGATAGAAGATGTAAGGTTTAACATAATAGCAAATACAAGGATATTAGGGTCTTATTAGATTGTTGAGTCAGAAAATTGCCTGGCAACAATAATGTGATAAGGAGAAAAGCTGGAGTGGAACCCAAGAGAGGTGACTGGAATTAGATAAAGGAAGGGAAGGATGAAGGAATAGACACATTGCCAGTGGGACAGTGGTAAAACTATAAGTCAGAATGACAGAGTTTGAAAATATGTTAGAATAAAGAAATATTAAGATGATTCAAAGATAAGACAGAGGGAATGATTAAAAATAGGAATAAGTGAACCAGCAAATGCAGAGTCTGACTACAGTTACATAGATTCTTTAATTTTCTCAAACAAAAGTAAATTTAAATGTTTCTCAAATGTCATTAAATTATCCAAAACACTTTCCCAGTTTTACCATTCAGGGCATTAAAATCACAGACTTTTTTAAATTATGTATTTAAAATTGGTTTTATAAAGTTAAGATTTGACCCTAGTACAAGCACTTTTCAACCAAAACTAAAATCTTCTATCCAAAAAAAGTAGAGGACATTGTTTTTGTTCTAACATGCTGAGAAAGCATATTATGAATATTTTAAAATTAAATATAAATCAGTAGGAATAGTAGTATCTTAATTGCATGTAGACTAAATTATAAATATAAAAAAATCATTGCAATTTAGAGTAATTTATGGTTATATATTTATTGGTTTTTTTGCTCTTAGAATATTTCAGTTGTTAAATTCTAGTCCCAAAAGCTATTTTCAACTTAATATTGATTGTTGAAGGATATGTTGAAATGTAGTATGTGTATGTTTAAATATATCACCCTGAAAACTGCTACCATTAAGTTATATTAGTTCTTTCAAACAATTATATTCTGATTAAAATATATTATTCACCGAAGGACCATAAAATACACGTGTGCAATTCTTGGCATATATCAAAAGATTCCACAATTTATTCAGTCCTTGGCGATATGTTTTGATGATTCACTTTACATTTTAGTCATAACATTTTTCTAAAACACAACTGTAATTACTTACAAAAAAATTCCTAAAACATGTGCTATTATGCAGATTTTGTAGTGATTTAAATGATGATGGATTTAAATAATATACTTAAATTGTGCTCTTTATCAAACTTGTTAAGCAATCATAACATACAAAATAAAAACAGAATATTACAGAAAAATGAACATATTAAATATTAGCAGGAAAAAAGAAACTTCTAGAAATAGAAGATAAAAGCATTATTACAAGTAACTTTTAATTAAAGGCCATAATAAAAAGATGTCCAGAAAATCAATATAATGGGACTGCATTAGGCTGTTGCAGAACAGGGATTCCTAAGAAAAAGATGACCATGTGGAGTATCTTTCCCATTTTAAATAAAGCTCCATATGCCTTAAATTTGAGAGCTCTCATCAGACAAGAGCATACTGCCTGACTTTAGTTGTCATTATACAGCAGAGGGAGAGAAGGGATTTCTGTGGAAGCCAGAGCCCAAACAATTTAGAGCTTTATAGAGTAAAGTCAACATCTTTGAATCGCAATTTTAAGCAAATGGGTAGGCAGTGCAGGCTGTGGAAAATTGGTATTATGCACTCCCTGTGGCTTGTACCACTTAGTTGCTGAGCCGCAGAATTCAGCCTATGTAGAAACTTCTGGGTGGTATTGAAGGTTGGGACTAGACTAAGGGAAATAAAGCTCATGTTCATCCAAGCATACCTTCAACTCAAGTTTTACAATCATTTGGATGAATACAATGTACAATCTGAGAAAAAGGTTCAACAGTTTGAGTCAGAAAGCAGGGGAAATGTGGGAATATGAAGACCTTACCCTCAAATCACTTGTGCTTTCACCAAGTAATTCTTGTATGTGCAGACATTAAAGAGATGCATGTCAGCATTTAGAATTTGCTGCCAGTCAAAGAAAGAACATAATTGATTCTTCATTATGGAGGAATTGTACCCCACATAGAGGATCATGAGAGAAAACTATTTGCAACAGCTGTTTTATTATTCTCTCTGGTCCAGTTAGTTCCCCACTAGACATGTACCAATTTTAACACTGGACAAATCACTTTGTTTTGTGGTGGGAATCAGAAGAAAAGTCCAAAACAAAATAATTTAAAAAATGTAATGTATTTCTAGTTCTATATTATTACTTCATTTTTTTCATCTTTATATTATCTCCCTTTCAAAAAATTCTATGTTCTTGAATCACCCTCTCCAACCAACACTTTCTTGTCAAACATACTTTCACCCACACAGGTTGTAAGGCAGATGATACGTAAGGGTATCATCGTTTCCAAGGTGCTTGATATTCTAAATCTAAATAATTGATTAAGATTCTGTTGTTTTGAGAAAAGATTTCAATGACTCATATATGAGTAATTTTATGACTTCTCTTTACAAAGAAACTGGATAGAATGCTTAACTGATTCCAATTGTGCAGCCCAACTAAATATTGTTAAGAATTATGATTTATATTTCCTATACACTTTTTTAAAGATGAATTTTCTTCTGTTTAGCAGCCATCTCAGTTTAGGTAGTTTCATTATTAGTTCTAGCCCCAAAAGAAGATTGTTAGAGTCCTTTATAGTATCTTCATTGAATTTTTAATCATGAACAGAAGAAAAACGAACAAAGAAAACAGCCACTTGAGTCTCTTTTTCTCATTTTCCAAGTTCTCTTTAATAGCCCTTTGCATTTGCCTCATGCATTTCCTCTTCCCCTCCCTTCTAGACCCAGAGGAGCCCACTCACAAATGTACACACCCACTGTGCTGGGTGTGTACAATCATGGAGAGGAATCAGTAACACAGGTGCTAGTCATAAAGACTGATGTCAGAAAAAAGCCTGACCAACGCATTTACCCTATACATCCTAATTGTTTCTACTCATTGAACAATTATAGGAAAGTGGCCCAAACATTTAATGTGGACAGGCAAAATTAGAAGTGAGAGAAATGATGCAGGTAAACTATTTTCTCTCCACGTTAGTAAAGGAACAAGTAAGTAATGTAAAGATAATGAGATAAGAACAAGATATTATTATAAGTTTCCACCTTAGCAACTTGTTCCTCATGGAAAAGGTTATACATTTTCTTTAGCTCTTTACATGGGATATTAATTATGACAAATTAGAGCTATAGGAACATGGATTTATCACTAAGGGTAGGAGAGATGTAACACTAATTCAAGCAGATAGTTTCAGCTTATATACTTCTGATTGTGATTCTTTTCCTGTGATCTTGTCTATTTTTGATTTAGTGTAACTAGCTCATCACCTACCATAATGCAGAGAAGAGATACTATAAAAAGATGTCATGTATTACTTTTTCTAGGAAGCATTTTATTATGAGTCACATAAAGTAGTGATAAGAATTGCCCTTGCCCATATTTAATTCACTTATTCTTTCATTCACTCTACTAATATTTTTAAAGACATTTTTAAAGGTAAGAAATTAGTATTTCTTTATCAGTATGACATCTAGTACTACTGCATCTACAAGTAATATTTAAACTTAATAATATCATTTGTCATATATTATTATAGCAACTTTATAGTTAATAAAAATATAATTATAATAATAATGTCATGGATATTGAGGTTCCCATTTTAGAGATTTAGAATTCAGCATGTAATAATTAATGTACCCCAAAACATACTTACTGAGTCTGTTAAAAAGGGGATTCTACTTCACTTATCTTCATATGTCCTAAGATAATAAGGATCATTTCTACATAGTTTTCTTCATATTGATGAGTGATTCCTCCTCAAAAAATAAGTTTTATTAAGGAAATCTATAATTAAAATTAATTTATTTACGTGGTGACATACATCTAAAGAATAGTATACCTTGGTTCCTAAATCACTTTCAGTATTATAAAGCAGTTCTGTCTCAATAAAACATAATACAAAATTAATATTAAAATATAGTTAAATGGCACTAAAAATTTGGAAAAAAATAAAGTGCTAGCCTAAAGTAGAGGGTGAGACAAACTATGAATTGTCGCCAAAAAATATATATATTTGAAAATTTGAACTTGGAGTAATGCCATGATGAGGAAGTGACCAGACAATGTAAAGTCTGTATATTGGGCAAAGATTGAATGTGCAAAGATAGAACAATGTACATGAAGTGACATTTTTAAAGATTATAACACATTTAGATAAGAACTGGAGTAAGAAATGCTTTATGAATCAGGTCCAGAAATATAGTGATGTGTTCTAAAGCAATGAAAATTCCCTGAATGATTTCTTAAAGAGGAGTTAAATGGTCTCTACACATGTGAGAAACTGTAAGGTTATAAATGTAGAAACTGCCATTGATATGAAAATAAAAAAAAAAGAAGGAACAATGTCAAATCAAAAATATCTTAAAACAAAAAAACTAAAATTTTAGCAATGATAACTTAAAACTATAAAACTTAAAATATATCTGTCATATTAATTATTAATTCAATAGGAATATATAGTAAAAATCCAGTAATAACTAGGGGAGGGCAAATTTCAATTTAGGTCACAATTAATTGAAATTATTTTAAGTTGGAACAAGGTGACAAAAAGCTTAGAGGCAGATAGACAACTCATCATGAATTAAAAATTAAGTTTTTAATGCAGAGTGATGAGTTTGGGGAACAGCTTCTGGTGCTGGTATCAGACCATGTGGCAGAAGTCTTTCCTATCCTGCCCCGTGCTTTGCCACGAAGTGCATGGTGAGCTCTTCAAATTACCTGAAGGCAAGCTTCCCAATTGTGACAAGAACTGTTTTGTCTTCATACTTAGGAGGCTGCAATAACCAGAAAATTAATTATGATCCAATCTCTCGAGCAACCCTAAACAATGACTCACCAAAAATAGCAGTACGTGATTCTTCAGCTCCTACATTTTTCTCAAGGGATTATATGCCAGTTCACCACTCACTCCCAGAGTCTCAGCAGGATTATTCTCCAAATACTCATATCCTAACTGACTCAATACTATAGCTCTTAGTGATTACTCTCTCCCTTTCTCTCCTCCTTGCCTGTGTGTTATGCCTGGAAACATCACCTTAAAAATGCTTGCATTTGAATATAGTCTCACAGTCTATATGAGAAAACATACACTAAGGACTATGATAATTATTGAGATAGAAATTCTGCAGCAGAAATTTGATGTTCAGGTTCTTTTGAAAAGCTGAGAAAAGTTTTAGACTCGGAATCCTAAAAATGTATGCACAGGCACTCACAGAATCATTTATATAATCACTTATCTAATAATTATTTATTGATTTGGTGTACAAAGGCACATACTATTAGTCTAGGTCACCTCTGTGTGGTAGAGAATAAATACTTATAAAGCTTATATAAAAATGTAGCCAATTTATGTGTTTCTATTTTGTTCATACTTACACTGAAGTCCAAAAACAGGAACCCTTGTTGTTATGATTCCAGGTTCAAAATTCCTAAAGATAAGATAGATGAAGACATAAATTTGAGGTAATAGATTTAACATTACAGAGGTAATTATGGATATTAAACACAGTAATAGGACAGTGTTGCATCTAGAGATGACAACTTCACTGTAAGGAGAAAAATTATCCAGAGACTATAAAGAATGCTGGCTTAAAAATAAAGTAGGTGTTTTAAGCTGTTAAGCTTCTTGAACTTGAATGATGGTTTGATTATTTTGCCAAAGTCTAAGTCACTGGAGCTTTAGTACAAGAGTACCTGATGTTGCTTGTGTAGCTAAATCACAAATGAATGCATCTCGGAGAATTCATGAAATTAAATCCCATGAGTTAGCAAAATTTGGTGAAAAAATGATGGTACGTATCTATCACCTAAGACCTAAGAAGTCTTGGAAACTTCTTTTTTGCCACACTTGAACATTAAACCTTTTTCTAATATACTACTAGATAAGACAAATTAAGATCCCTGTAGAAGATACACATTGAAAATGTATGTGAGAGAGAATCAGGCAGACAGACAGACATAGAGATACAGAGAGAGAGAGAGAGAGCACTTAAGAATAAAACAAATAAAAGAGCAACTGACTTTCAGTTGTGCCCAGCCAGGTGTCAGATATATGTAAGAGCCACCTTTGATATCTGACCTATAATCAAATCTTCATGTAATTCTAGATATTATCACCTAGAAGACAAAAAATTTGTCAACTTGGTTCATTAACCAATGGCATTTGTGAGAGACAACAATGTGGTTATTGTGCCAAAACATTAAATTTTGAGTAGAAGGAAACCAAGGTAACTATTCACTTCCAAACTTAAACTATTTTTATAGAAAGTGAAGGATGGCTCAGAAAGTATTGACGAGAGCAACAAACTGAGGCATAATTTACTGAGATTCCTTACCTCCTAAATAGTGAGACTTTCATGTGCGCATTTCTTTGGATTTAGATTTCTTGTGCATCAGTGACCGGTATAGATTTATTTACACTCTGCCTCTTGCTCTTTATAAAAACAAGTATCCATTTTAGTTTTTCTATCTCTTATGTTAGTTCATCGCTATGTTTTATGTGTTTGTGGGACCACTAGGACAGAGGAACTATGGAAGCTGGTGACTGGTCTTCTGCTCTCTAGCTAAAAATGAATCAAACTTCAGGAGTATCATCTGCAACACCACACAATTCATATATGTTTAAAATCTGAAAGCATAAACTGATGTGCAGGGGGGGTATACTTGGCATATCACAGGAATGTGAATTATTAGAGATTAGAGGGAAGCTTGGAGAGGCTGGTCTTCAGAGATAGTACCATAATTATGCACATCTCCTGCATTAATAACCTTATATAGTTCCCTCCCATACAGTGTCTGTGCTGGCCATATAACATTTCAGCTACTGGTGTATGGCAGAAATGACACTCTACCAATTTTGGAGTCGAGCTTTAAGAAAGTCTGGCATCTTTTGACTTTTACATCTTTGAGCTGTTTTATGAGTCTGACTGTATATGTCTTCCCAGATGAAAAGAACTCAGAGAGGGAGAGTTGTGTAATGGCCTGAGAAAGCATAACTACACCTGTTTTCCAGATGACACAAGGTACTGCAGAGTCCCAGCTGAGCCACTACTCCCATTGTCCCCTAGGCTTCCAAATGATGGCAGCCTATGCAACAAGAGTTGAATGAAAGTGTTGTGCAGCTGATCCCAGGCAACCCACAAATTAGAGAAGGAATGAAGCTTCTCTTGTTTTAAGTTGCTGACTTCTGAAGTGTTTTTCACATAGGAATATAAAACTCCAAGTTTATCTGCTGTAGAAAGGACTTTACTTCTTGTGCTGGAGTAACATTTCTGTTCAACAACTTTGAGTTTTGCTCTCTTTGTGTCTGTCTAGGTCTAATTTAGCCTATATTTGAAAATTATGCAATTAAAAAAAAATCTAAGAGTTTCCTAAAATCAAGACTTTACAGAATGAGTGGCCCACAGTTACATTTTCCAAACTCTGTCAGCTAAGCTGTTTTCCCAATACAGTCATTCTTAAGGGAATCACTGGAAGCCTAATCAGCCATGAGCTGTCAGGATCAAACCTGCGGTTTAAAAGAATCACATTTATTGACTTGGAGTGTGTGAAGTATTTCTAGAGGAAATGTGACATACTTCTCTGAAAGAGAGAAAAAGAGAAACTACTTTTTAAAGTTTTGGTTCACGGTGAAATATTCTGAGAAGGTCTGAGTGAACCAGGCTATTTCTGTGGAGGGTTTAGGGAAACAGATTAACTAGGACTAGGTGCTTTCATAAGGCAAGTGCAGCTTAACAATTTGGTATTTTCATTAATGCATTAAAATAGCCAAGTGTGTTTGGGGTATCAAAGGGATAAAAATGCAGCAATTATTCTAGAAGGAGGTCATTATGATTATACTTAATTACTACAGAACTTTGGGGAAAATGACATTTTCTCTAACTTTTCAGAAAACTTTATCTGTTTTCCTCCAAGTCTGATTAATGGTAGGATTACTTTTTCCTGTCTTAATTTCAAGGTGATTTTCACTTTATTTCAGATAAGTCTGTTCTACTTCAGCTTTACATCCTAAAACATTATATTTTAACAATGCTAAAATAAAATTTTAATGTAGGGAATCAGTTTTAAAATTTTACTATTTTATAGTCACAGTAACTTATGAAATTTACTAGAGATAAACTTTATTATATAATTGAAATCTGAAAAAAACAGATATATTATTAATTTAATTTTTAAATTTAATTTTCTGTTTTAGTTTCATTGGGATAGGATTGATATATAACCTATCAGTTTAAGGTGAATAGCATAATGATTAGATAGATAGATAGATAGATAGATAGATAGATAGATAGATAGATAGATAGATAGATAGATAGATAGATAGATATCTCTCTATATATATATATAGAGAGAGAGAGAGAAAAGTATTACAACTTTTTTTTTCTATGAAGAACTTTTAAGATAGAATCTCTTTGCAACTTTTAAATATAAAATACAGCATTATTTATTATCATCACCATACTGTGCATTATAGGCCCAAAACTTATTTATATTTTTGATTCATAAATAAATTCAGCAAAAATGTTTTGAGCATCTATGGGTTATATTTAGGGGTTTTTAATTAATGGATAATATGGGTGACAAAAATAAAAATTCTTTATCTCTGTCCAATTCTTTTTTTAATTAGATGAGTTACTTACTCTAACTATATGAATGCTTAAAGTACAGTAGGTCAAACTGTGTGTACCTATTTAGAAAATCCTAAAACTCAAAAAAATCAGTAGAATTACTTCTAAATATGCATAACAGATGCAAAGTAGATATGGCTATAATCATTCTCAAGTACTAGAACCTTTTTCACAGTCTTTGACTACAAAGTAAAGAATTATCACATACCATCTGGTCTGTGTTATATCTCTATGACAGCTTCTCTAATGTAAATTGTTCAAGGTCAATCTTTCTGTAAGCTATCCAATGTACAAAATCCAATATAGACTTAACATTACCATATAAAGACAATTAGCATTGTTTATATCAGACAACTATAAAACAAAGTTCTGAATTTCAAGTATGATTTCCATAATGCATTCATCATTAATATGAAAATGAGTATCCCTCTAAAAATTTAACTTTCTTCAAAACAATATAGTTTTATGTAATCAAAAGCAGATTCTGATTGACACTGGACTGATAATTATGCTCTCCTCTACCTTTATTTCATAATGAACTTGTTTATATCATTTCTCTTTTCTGTCCAGCGTATAGATATAATAAAATTGTCCTTTAGCAATTGTTTCATGTGTTTTGGAGAGAATTCATATTTGGAGAAAGCGCTAGTGTATTAACATTTTCCAGATTTGGTTCATTCTTGCTTAATATCATTATATATATACATATATATATTTGTAATATATATAGTGGTATTTGGGGATGATTCAGTGTAATTTGAGTAAAATTTTTGAAGTTTAACTTTTCTCTTTTTCTGTGAATTGCTGATCATCTCTTTTATTATCAATCTGTTTCTATAATACAGTAAACAATGCCTTTCTATAAAATTACTCTTAATATAGTATTTAATTCTAATTAAACAAATAAGCAATCTGGTTAATATCACAGAAGCAAAATGAGAGATTAACTTAAATGTGTCCTCAAGTAATTGATTTGTCGTGTGACAAAAGTATTTTAAAATTGTTAAGAACAAATTATCTAAAGAAAAAATGAATTAAGTGTCTTGTGACATAAGCAACAGCAATGGTGTAAGAATCAGACAGGGCCCAAATTGATCAGCAACAGTGTTTGTTAAAAAAAAAAAAATCATAAAATATTACTCACATTTCTGATGGAAAATATTTAAAACTATTATTAACATTCAACTATGTGTCAATTATGAAATCCACAAATGCATATATTTTACCTCTCACAAATATTTTAGGAGGTTCTTTAAAAAATAGTCCTGAATAATAGATATTAAGCCACAGCAGGAAAATAGGATCCAAAATATATAATATATTTTCCTGTGAAGAGAAGAAAAGAAGGCACATATTGAAATCTCAAAGGGAGAGAAGGGAAATATTTATTTTGTTCTGGACTTGAAAGGGGACTCCAATAAATTTAAATCTCTGATAGGAAAAGGATTAATATGAAATGTTATATCAATAATTTTAAATAACTTCTTAATATAACAAAGTAAAAAAAAAAGGAAGTTGATCAAGGCTAATATAGATATTTGTTCTCTTTTTCCAAAAGCAGATACCAAAACAAGACCATACATGCAAAATAATTATTGGGTGGACAAAGTGTGAGACAAGCCTAGGCTAGGAAGAAGTCCATTTGGGATACGTGATTTTGAAGACAGTAGAGTTTCTGAAAGCACCTCTCCTGTGGTTCCCTTAGACCTTTTTTTTTTTTTGAGAGAAAACTTAGAAAAGGCACATCAGTGAGAAAGCTATTCCTTTTTGTCTTTAAATTTGTAATTGGCATTAGTGATACCACTGGTACTGGCACATCGTTTCCTCTATTATCAACCCTCTATTCCCCTCATCTTCATCCAGTTTCTTTACTATCTTGGTGTGTTCATTGATGATGTGACACCTGCTTATGTTGCTATTGGATATAAGACCTTGAAAATTATATATATTTTTAGTTTAGCTTACTAGGAGTATTCACTAAGCAAATATGGGGTAAAGGAGTACTGGAAAGAAACAGGTAGATCATATGGGTTTAGTCCTAACCCCTATTGCTGAATCCAATTACATTTGCCCTTTATTCTGATAATTATTGACAAAGGATTTGAAATTTCTGAAGTAGCAAATTTACTTTAATGAAACATCTATTATGCGCCATAGAAATAATGAGTCACATTAGAAGATAGAATGTATATGGTGGAGATCCCAGTGTTACTGAAATGGGAAGCGTGAAATGCCTACATGCACCATTGGGTACAGTAACATGTTGAACCTCTCCTACTTCCATCTCCTGTTTTCCAGAATCAATTGGGGACATCAGACTCTTCAGACATTTCTGATTGAAAAGTATATTCTGCATTCTGAAAGGTGGTTATTGTTATCATTCCTTTCAATTAATTGTCTCTGGTCTAGTGCTTCATATTTGCCTTTAGATGGCTATTCTAGTCTCTCTGAGTCTGGCTGCTTTTGGACAGTGTGTTTGTGATGCAAAATGCAGATTCCTGTTTAGAGATTCACACTCAATTTCTATGAATTCAACCCATGAGTATGATGTTGCTTCATCTCTTGATATGTAGAATCTTTAATACCCCAAGACTCTCATCCCCTACTATATACATGAATAGAACCCAGTATGGATCATTCTCATCTTATGACTACCTGTAGGCCCTTTGAATTCCTATTTTGATGGATATGAAAGAATACATCTTCTAATGGATAGCCCCAATACTTGATTACTTATTATCCCTTTGCTAAGTTTCCTGCCTCTATCAAGTTTCATGATCTGCCATGAGCCATTTCTCAAAAGGCATATTAATCTTGAACGTGTTCTTGCTGGGGCTTTAATTCATTTTGCCACTAGGTAAACTCTTCAAAATGATTAAGGGTAAGGGTACTTCAGCTATGAAGTATATTCTCCCCCTTAGTGTAGATGCATCTTATATAATCAGGTAAAACTTAAAACAAATCATCTAAATATTAGAGACAGCATACATGATTATGCTGAAGATTACACGCTTCTGTTGATAAGAACTGTCCATGACAGGTAGTTTATGGGAGTTTTGAGTGACCCACAGTTCACAGTCATACATCTGTAAGGATCTAAATTCTGACAATGTCCATCTCAACAGAGAGCAACCCTGATTCCCAAAAAGAAATATAAACCATAATTTTACTTTAAAGATGCTGAGCAGAGAGTCAAAATAACATACGAGAGTTCTGATCTATAGAAATTGTAAAATAATAAATAGATGTCAATTGAATTTGTTCTAATCTGTAATGAGTCTAAGGAAGCAATGTAAAACATATAAATTCAGTGCCTGTGGAGTGTCTGTAAACTCCACATAACATTATTGAATATGAATTTGCAAGCAGAGAACTGAACATACACCTGGAACACGTTCTAATACTTGTGGTGATACACTTCTGTTGCTTCTATAAATGTGAATTTCTGGAAGTCAATGTAGACAATGTGTCACTAAGAAGGTTACTGCTGTACATAAGGAATAGAGTCCTATTAGCAGATCAGAATATATGTGTGTCTAGTAGGTTGAATATTCAAAAGAGGTGGCAGCAAGATTGGTTTTAGTAAAATGAAAGAGTAAATTGCTGAGGCAATCCATAGCCTTCTTTTCTATTACTCTAACTGTAGATGTTAAACAGCATTTTGCACTAACAATGGATGTTAAACAACATTTTGAGTGCTAAAGACACACATGATATAAGGTAAAATTCTTAAAAGCAACAGTATACTACAAGAAGAAGATATACTAGTTACAACATTAAAGAATGTGCATGATGTCCAAAGTATATTTCAGAGACAGTGGTCCAGAGACACAGTGTGAATTCTTATTTTTAATCCACCTCTAAAAGCCACAATTGCCCTTTTCTCCTGACTACGGAACCATCAGTGTATGCCTGGAACACCCTGGAGTTAGGAAACTCAAAATGGAATGTTGGCTGAAAATTTTTGGTTTTTGCTAGCATGCAACATATTCTGCTACATTGCCAGCTTTAATAGCAGGGTCCTCCAGAGTCTCACAGAGACCAGGTCTGAATCATCAATATTGTTATCAATAAGCAACGTCAATGAACTGGAACAAATGGGCTAGAAATATTCTAGACCTATAGTTGCACAGCAACAACATTAATCAGAATGTTTCAGACTGCAACTAAAGATTATTCCAATACCTAAATTTTAGCAAGAGAGTTCAAACTAATTCCAAACCTACTGTGATTAACCGTCATACCTAGTCATTATTCTATTTGTGTGTCTATAATTAAATAAACCATTAAATAAACCATGTGAATCAGGTTATATCAGCTAACCAAGGCATAATAACCATTTGGTTATTCAGGTAATTTATGAAAAGCATCACCATGTGACACAAGTATCTTCATACTTGATATCATGTCCATGTATCATAATCATGTGCCTCTTGGCCCACTACATAATCAATGTGGCTGGCTTCACTGTTAGAAGCTCCACCCACTGGAAAATGGATGCTTTCTGCTTTAATTCATAGCCACTCATTTTTATCTTGTGCACAGATACTGAGTCAGTAAATTCATAAATGAAATCTGGTGAGTATTAGTCTCTCATGTGGACATATAAGTTATTCATATGAACATGTATGAATGAACAAGTACGTGAGCTATGGAGAGTTTGTTTCTGTAAATTTAGAGATCATGTGAGGATTTAGGTTATCTTCTCATTGAAAGCTTATTTATGTCCACTCACACTGTTGTTCAAGCTCAACCAAGACCTAGCACTTACAAATTATGAGCATTTATGGGAACATCTGAACTTATAAATCCTAAGAGTCCAGCAGAACCCAATCCATAATGGGCAATTCCAAATGAACTGTCACATGATATTATATCCTATGTGGCGGCATGGTCATTTCTGAGTTTCATTCAACTTTCCTAATGATAAAACTGTCTCTGCAGAACAAGGAATTAATGTAAAAGTTACTCCAACTTACAGCATTGTAACTGATTACATGGGGGAATCATCCCTACTGCAACTGTGGACTCAGTAAGCCCAGTGTGAGCTAAACTTTATTAGTTTTATTTCATCATTGTTCATTTTTATACAATATATTATTTCTCCTTTCATGTGCAGTCCCCATAGTTACCCAACCACTATAGACCCATGAACAATACCATAACCCTTTGTGTGTGAACTACACTAGATGTTAAGTGCCCACAAACTTCAGTCCCTCCAAATCTCTGATTTAATGAGGAGCTATAAAGAAATTTTGTATCTCTGAGTAGCCACATCAACCATATCTTATTCCCAATAGTCCTGAATGAATGTCTCTAGACACTATCCTTTGTTTAGAAGAGAATCCTCTGAATAAATGGTTATAGGTTTATTTGGTGAATCTGGGGAAATCAGTATATTACAAAGTTGCTGCAGAATCAAAATGCTTCATTTTAGGGAACTAAAAACTTCATAACTGCAAGTGAATTATGGATTTAAATTAGGCTCATATGTGAGTATTGGATCAGGTATTGTGTCTTCAGCTCTTGAATTCTTCTTACCTTTTCGGGTAGGTATGTTAAGGAGCACTCTTTTTGCTGCTTATTGATTTTGCATATAGGGACACCATACCTCTAATCAATATCTTCCCAATTACTTCTTATTCAAGTTACCTCCACATCATTTAAAATGTCTCTTTAGCATTGATTCTGAGATGGAAAAAAATGAGCTCTAAATGTGAAGTTTAATGATTATCTTGATCATATATTTTTTCTTTCTTTTATGTAATATGGATAACTAGATCATAAAGAGCCATATCTGAAATTGATGGACGTAACATCTCCCAATAATCATGGCTTGACATGAGCATTATAAAAATATGAGAATTTGCACAAGAATAACTAAGGAACCGTGTGAAAATAAGGTGGTTACAAGAAGAGAAGAAGGAGATTGGAAAAAAGAACAGAGGGGTCAATATGATAGTGAAAATGGCACTGAAATTTTGGTAGTGAGGTGCTGAGATTTGCACATAGATAGAGATATGACTTAATATCCCAAAGTGATATAGTACTGTAAATCAATGGTGAATCAATACAATTCTAAATTGTACAAGGTGGGGGAAATTCAACTGAGTATGTATAGGAGATGGAGAGAATATGTTGAGGTTTAGGTGACATTCCCAGAGGGAAAGAATGACTAACAATGTTTGTATTCTTTTTTCCATAGAATGGAGTTATTGCCTGTAAGCACCATGTCCTTCAAGCACATAATGCTATCTATGCATAGATGGCATTTTCCCTTTATCTCACAGTGGAACCTTTCTTGCTGATGGGTTATGAATGACATGTGTTATTTTATGTATGGGTATAGGGAGTGATCATAACTTCTCTATATTTTTCTGGTCCTCCACAGCTGTATGTAAAAATGATAATATCTAAAAAAAATGATAATATCTCAGGACAGTATTTTTGAAGTGTGTAACAGCATTAGGGAATATGCTGGAAGCAAATGCGCAGGCCTATCCCTGCCTTAATAAATAAGAAATACTGGAATGGGGAGTTCCTGAGGGGTCAAAGAAATCTTTGTTTAAACTTGTCCTCCAGATAATTCTGAGGTTCAATAAATTTTACAACAGTCTTCAGGAAAGGTAGATACTTAGATGAAAGGAGACTAGATTTCAAATCTCCCTGTATTACAAAGTCCCTGCTGTCCAGAGCACTTCTATGAATTATGAGTAAGAAATAAATTCTCTTTTTCACTCTGTTAGAAATTTTAAGTTTGTTACTCACAGTAGCTTAGCATTTATCATAACCAATACAAGTGCAAAATAATGTAATAGTGATAATGAAAGTCAAGTGTGCTATGAAGATTATAACTCCTTAAAATAAAGGAAAAGGAAAGATAACGAAAACCAGGTAGAGAGGTTACAAAAAAATTACTTTACGAAAGACCTCAAAATCTGTATAACTTGAAAGGAAAAGAATATTTAAATTTTCAGTCTAAAAATGATCTTGTAAAATAACGATGATGTTACATAGATAGAATTAGGTTTTTAATTTAATTCTGTTGCTTTTTCATTTTCAATTTAGTCAGCAATGTGTTTGTAAGGTCATTTGTGTCCCTATATATATGTCTAATTTGTTGATTATAAATAACAAATACTATTTTATGGTGTGCATACATCATATTTTATTATGCTCCTTTCCCAGTGAAGGAACACAGATGGGCTCCAACATCCAACCATGGAAAAATAAAACAAAAATGAGAGGAAATGTGACAATACATAAGAACAGTGATGACAATTGATTTTTCCTATTGCTCCTCTTACATGTACAAGATTTAATTTTTTAAAAACAATTTTATTCTAAAGAAATATTAACAACTAAAGGATTTCAGCTTTTTTGGATCTGAGCATTGATTGTATATATAAATTCGTAAATTTATGAACTAACCTTTAAGCTGTAGCAATATTTCACTTTGTAACTGGAGACCACACTCTAGATTTATAGATCAGCATAATTATTAAGGTTTTGATAAACTTAAATCAAAACTCAGATGTTTGTTCCACCTAACAGTTGATCAGTTCACAGTTCATGAATTCCAAGGGTTTTGAGAATCATTTTATTTAACTGCATTCTTCTTTAATTCCTTGCAATCAGGTAATCCTTGCAATCAGGTAATACTTAAAAATTGGAAAGGCTCATATGCAAATCAGGTAACATTTTATTTTATGGAAAATGTTTTAAAGAATTTTTAGAAAAATTCATATACTATGCAGAAAAATATGATTCCATCAAAATTTTAGGTAAAATATAAAATTCTAAGAAAAAGTCTATGCTGTTGAAGGCCCCTTCAGGCAATAGACTAGAAGTAAAAGTTTACTTTTCTCCAGAGTTAAAGATATGACCTTGATAAAATCTGAGATGCACTGCCCTGAGGTACCTTGTCATGTCATCCCCAGACTCTTCCTTCAAAGAAAACAGCTAAACGAAGTCTAACACTTTTGGCAACAGATGGTGAACTGATAGTCAGGATAGCATTCATTTTTATATGAGATGTAAGTTCTAAATATTGTGAGTAAGAAAATAAATCAAAATATATTCTACATGGTATTTTTGATGAATTATTTATGTCAAGTGTTGTTTTTGAAAACACTGCTAGTGTGTTTAAAAACATGTCACAAGGAATTTATATCTTACTTGATGAAGCTATTATCCAGGGCATCCACTAATAGAAAATCATACCTAACTTTCTTCAATTTTGAAAAATTAATTTTATATTCACTTTAGAGTGGTTTTATATATTAAACTTCAAGCAGAATGGTTTTCAAAAAACATGTAATTTTTAATGTATGTTGCATTTTTCTTTTGAAAACTATCATGGATTTTACCAAATTGGAAATAAAAAGTAACTTTGATATTTTACTTGATATTTCATTGAAATAATGTATGGCTTTGCATAATGTTGAAATTCATATTATATGCAATAACTGCCTCTATTTTATGGAAATGATCATTTCATATTCATTTTCTAATTGGTAAATTCCATCATGTCTAAAACATTTTAGAGTGTGGACACTGTAATTTTTTTCTTCTAAGAATTATTCACTACTACACTTGGAAAAAAATGTCTTTACTACCATGTTTTGTGTTTCTGATTTTTTTTTTGCTAATTTGACCCTTTGTTTTTTTCCTAATAGAATAGACCTCAGTTATTAAATGAATATGCCATACATTCCAACATGTATGTAACTGTGTGGGGGTTTTGCTAAGTGAGAAATGTCAGAAAGAGAAAGACAAAAACAAATACTGTCTGTTTTCTTTTACGTGTAGAAAATGGAGTAAAAAGACAAAGGGTCATATAAAACCAAAGAAATAATAACCCCAAGAAATCAGACTGAGGATTTGTGACTATAAGAGGAGGAGCAGAGTAAGGAAGAGTAGGGCAGAGCAAAGCGGGGAGGGAGCATAATGGACTACAATGGAGTTACACCCCCACACTGTTTTCCACACTCCACTTCCCTCTGGAGTAACTTAAATTCTACAGGCAGATATCTAGTATTTGTTATTGGATTAATTTTCATTGATTCTTAGTTTATTTGTCACATATCAATGAAATCGTGTAATGTTTGTCTTTCTCTTCAGCTGTGCGCCATTTGCATACCAGAAGGGTCATTCCAAAAAAGATAAGAAAAACCTCTCGTTAACCATTCCTAAAAAACTTAGAACTAATTTACTAAAATAACCTTCTGAGACCGCAATGGTGCTGCTAGCTTTCTTAATCAAAAATAGAAACCACCTACCTACACTCCCCCTTGCTCAATTACTTTTAATCTTTAAAATGTTAATTATCCCTCAGATTTGCTTATCTTCTTTGAAAGTCAACAGACCCTTGCCCTGTGTCCCTATAAATACCCCCTTTCTTTTGTTAATAAAGTTATCTCATGGTTCATACTTCCATTTAACCCCTGGCTGTAACTTGGCAATCTCTTCTAGTCAATTCATTTCTCATACCTTGCTTCTGGCGGCCAGCACTCTTCCTTTGACTTCCTTTGCTTAGTACTGTCCCTTTCAGTTCTGTCTATGCTATCACAAGCAAGTGTTGACCTTTTTTTTTTTTTTTTTTCTATTGGTTATCTTTTATCACTGAGTAGCAGTCCATTATCCATGTGTCTTTCTCTACCCCCCCCCCCCCATTATGATTACTAAGGTTGATGTGCATCACTGGATTTGTTTTAGGGAGTATAGGTTCAAATCTCTACAAAGGGTTTTTTCGCATGCCCACCACCAAAGCCCCAATCATTTTCCACTAAGCTCCATTTGGGCCCTACATTCCTCTATTTGTCTCTCATCTTTTCCTTTGATTTTTGTCAGTCTGTGGTACGATATTAAGGGTCTGCCATTGATTTAGTTTTGGCTGACCCTCTGTTTTATCTCTTTACATCTAATGTTTCTCCAAGGAAATTTGATGTCATCCTAGGGACTACATAGGATGATCTTTGTTTTGGCATTTTTTGTAGTTTCCATACTATTTATCTTGCTGTAGATCTTGTTATATTAAGATAACATGACTTACTTTAACTTCATGGAATTGTATACTTAATTTCTTTTCTAGATTTGGAGAAGTTTTTCTCTATGTCTTTGGCTAAATTACCTCCCTTTCTCTTTTCTCTTTCTGGGATTCTTGTTACCCTCGAGTTTCCTTTCCTACTGGAGTAATATAGGTCTTGGAGTGTTCTTAATATGTTTTTCTTATTTTTCTTCCACATGTATCATTTGTGTATAGTGATCTTCATTAATTCAGACCTTCCTTTGCTCTAGTCTACTTCCATAAGTTCTGCATGATTTTTATCTCCTCCACTGATCTTTGTTTTTTGCTCCCTGAAACCTTATTTTCTTATTTAGATCTTCAATTTCTAATTTGTATTCATTAGTTTATTTCCTAAGTAATAAAATTTTTAAAATGCATCTGTTGCATTTCTTATATTCCTCTAAATTCCCTAATCATGGCAATTTTTAACTCCATATGATAAGAAGTTGAAATTTTCAGTATTTTTATGCTTGTAGTTTTCAGTTTGGGGATTTTGGTAACTAGGTTTCAACCTGTCATTTGATGTATTTTCTGTATGGTCACTTTTTCGTACTAGATATTTTCCCTGGGAATTGTAAGCTCTCAGGAAGCTTCACAGAGAACCTAGGAGAGCATGTTGTGATGTAGGTGGGTACCACTCCTGGCTCTTCACACTGGCCACCAACAACCAGGAGGCTTATTCCCTCAGCGTGAATTATGCAATCTCCTTACCAGGCCAGGGTTGCACTGGTGGTGAGAAGGTCAGTATCTTTCCCTGTGTAGTGGTGCCTTGTCTGCCTGCTTCTCAGTCTCTCCTACCCTTTCTAATAAGCACTGACTCTCCTTATCACTAAGACAATAGTCCCCACTTCCCTACCTCTGTTCTATGTGTGACTGTTCCTCTGAATATTTATTTTTGAAAGAAGTAATGACTCAATAATCTCATTTGTCTTCAATTTCCTAGTATCCTGTTATTTATTAAATGCTTACCATATTCCATTATGATGGAGAGAGATAATGAATATTTTTTTTTATCTGAGTTGTGCATGATATCTATAATGGTGAGCAGTCAAACTTCTGGAATTTGGTAGAAGATCTTATTTTGCAAAAATAAATGCAATGGCTTCTCAGAATCCATAGGTTCCTTTGTTATGTAATCTTTTCACTCACCCATCAGGAAGTGAAATCTAACTTGTATGAATTGACCTTAATAAGTCACCTGTAACCCACAAAATATGGCACATCACTTGGTATGTAAATTCTGAACCAAAATCAAAAAAAGTCATTCATTTTTCTGTAGAACAGATATTCTTTGTTGCTGTCTTTTTGGGATGTTTTCTCTGCAGTGTATGTACTATGTTTTGAGATGCATAAACCAAATATTAAACCTGCACATGCAAATTAACTTAAGAAAACCATATTTCCTTAGAGTGTTAGTCAACACAATAGACTGTCAATTCATTGTAATGTATTATAATTCAGAGTTACAACACTTAATGAGTAAAGATATCTTTAGAGGACTCAACCCTTAGCTTCTTGAAACACTCCATCATTCAAGTCTTCTCAGTTTAAGTCTTAGTTTTTTGGAGCAAATAAAATATACCTTCAATGCATTTACTCAAAATTCTTAATATACCAAGTGTTAGAGTGTGATAAAGGAACTGTTTTTTTTTTTTTTTTTTTGTGTGTGTGTGTGTGTGTGTGTGTGTTTATGACAACAAATTTCTGGTCATATGTTGCACAGAAATATTTGTATTTAGTATTTATATTTGAATACAAAATAGCCTTCTTTACAGTTATTTTACCATCTGAGTAGGCAGCACAAATACAACATTGAAACTCCAAAATATTTTTTAAAGTGTTTTCTTTGTGCTATTGTTGATTAGTATTATTTGACACGCTTCTTTGTTTAAAAAAAAAAATCCACAAGTAAACTTCCAGAAAAAGTAGAACTAAGATTATTGTGTTTGTGACAAAGGACGTATATCAGCTTTAACAACAGAATAGTTGCAAAAAAATTTAGGGGTATCTTGCTAGCAGGAATGTATTTTTCCTATTATTTTAGAGACAACTACCAATGAAAGTAATCACTAACAATTGATCTGTTTATTGTGTCACAGATTTATGTTATTTTGGAGTTTATTAGGGACAAGGAAACACGATGACATGTTCCTTAATAGAATTTAAAGTGTAAATTCTGTCTACTTTGCTACTTAATTATCCCCCTCTTTTGTGATCCTTCCTGTTTATATAAGATTCAAGTTTTATTTTTTTTGTTTGTTTGTTTTTCTTTTTGTCCAGAAAGTGAATATATTTCTTCTAACTTATGGAGAGTCAACCATTTAAAATTACTTCTATTTCAATTATATATTTTATACTATCATTAATTGAAAAAATTTATACTGACAAAATAGGAATTAAAAAATGTGTTCCTATATACTTAATACTTTTTCTTCTTTCTATATATTTGATTTTTCCCTGTAGTTATTAATCGTTAATATCAATTATAAACACATAAAGATAATTAAGAGACTGACCAAAATTAGCTTTAAAAAAATTCAAAAATTTAATTAAAAAAATAAGTAAGTGATAAATGAGGGCATAAGAGTAAAATAACATTGATAGTAGCATACATAGTAGAATATGAGAAAGTATACTATTTTTCCAGTGTGCACTAACTCACACAAGAACCAGATTCTGTGAAATAGCATCCCATCAAAGAAGATCATAGCATTAATTATAATTAAATGTGTTGTACTAAAGTGGAATTAGGATATTATTAACAAGTTAGAAATTGAGTGAGGTAATAGCCACAATAAAAGGGGGGGGGGGAGATGGAGGAGGCAAAGGAAAAAAGATGAATATTTTTTTAAAAATTGTCAGTTTCATTAAAAAATTAGCTTACATCTCTCATAATTATTTACTCAAGATAAATATATGTTGATACAAAAACATAAATATTCAGATAAGTCTTTTTGTAAATGTCAAAACTGGGAAAAATCACCATTGACAAGTGTATGGAAAATTAATTTGTAAAATATCTATTCAGTGAAAATTTGTCAGAAAAATATTAATCAACTATAGCTAGACAGAACAACATGAGTTACCATTCAAATTATTACTTTTGAGAAAAAAAAGACATGCACTTACAATAAAGCTACAGTGTAATTTTCAATTACATAAAAGTTTAGAAAACACAAACCAGTTTTAATGACATACATCAGAACTTCTATGGATGGTAGAAATGTTTATTATTTTGATTGTGGTAACATTTCATTGATAAATACATATATTCCTAGCAAACAGTAAACATTTTTATCTGAATTTTACTATGTCAGCTGCATCTAAATTAAAATATAAAAACTGGATCTTATAGAAATTAATGTATAGCAATTATAATTTATAGCAATTCCAGTAGAATTCATACACACAAAAAAAGGGAAGCAAGTTGGATTGATAAAAGCAGATAACATTCTAATATTAAAGTTAGGTATAAGTATTCAATTAAAAAAAACAATAAATTCAAAATATTTGAGTTTAAAAGACCCACAGATAAGATATTTTATGGCAATTTTGAAAAAATACAAGAATAGAGTAATAAAGATTTCAGGAAGAAATGTGATCAGGAAAATTAAAATCAGATTGCATATCTGATTGCATTTTTCTATAACACAATAAATTCAATTTTCTAAGAAAAAATGTTTTGAAACTTTTAATTCAGTATCACTCAATATGGATATAAATTGTGAAAGCAAATAAGAAGAAAAATAAAACACAGAAAACTAAAACAAGACCCATATATAATAAATTACTGATTTACAGTTGGGTGAAAGTTGTAGATGAATGAATTAAAATCCCAAGACTTTGCTGAAATATAATCTTTGAAAGCAGATTAATCAGAGTGGTACATCAGAGTGAATTTTCTGAACATTTATAGTTCAAGATAGTAGATCAATAAACGGATGGGATAAGACATTTATTTGTTGTGTAAGGATAAAGGCATGTGTTTATTGTGCAAGCAAAAAACAAAGGAAAGCACTAAAAATATCAGGAGAAATATTTTTTAAAAAGTTTATCCCAGATATGTAGCAAAATGGAAACTTATTTGAATAACAGATAAATTTAAAAATGATCTTGATAATATAGATCAGAAGGGAAGAGAGTTTGAGAAACAGTGTTGCAGTGAGGATTTAAATCAAGACATTATTTTAAGAATATGTAAATTTAAATCAACCTTGAAGTACTTGCTAACTAATTATAGTTAACAATATAAAATAGCAAGTAAGTGGTAATGAGTATAAATGATGTTAAACTTATATTTTCCAAAGATTAAAACAGAATAGATTATAAAAAATTATATCTATGAAAAAATAGTTGTTAATAAATACATATAGCATACGTTTGTGGAGTACTTAAAGAAGTGAATATTTTCCATATTGGTATTGTTACTTTATTTTTTACATATATATTTAATAATCATAAAAGATATACTCATATTTACTATATCCAATCACTTAGTAAAGCTTTCTTGCAATTTTTAATGACAGCTCTCACACACATATTTAAAAGAGAAATGTGTACACACACAGTTTCTAATTACAATGCACAAAAACTTATTTTACACCCTCCAAAAGTTATTTTATATGCATGTTAGAGTATATTCAAAGAAATGCTCCAATCAGGAAATTTTCAAATTCCTGGAATATTACAGAAAAGGTAGATTTAGTATAATTACTGTGCTCACTAGCTTGGTTTCAGAAAACATACCTCCTCCATTTTAATAATTCATAGTAATTGTGCTGCTTATGCATTCAAGACTGTCTATGAAAGTAGAGGCTGAGATGTGAAGCAACAAAATAGTAAATATACTAAGCTTAGGAACAGAGAGAAAAAGAAAACAAGTAAGAAGATAAAACTGTCTTTAGGTTGAAATGTTTAAATGGCTCCACAAATTTTCTAGCCCTAAGTCTTTTAAGATATGGAAATTTATTAACACTGTGGCTTTTACCACAAATTACTTTTAGCTCCTTATACATATATACAAAACATTTATGGTCTTCAGAGTTTCTAACATAAATACAAGTCACCGTTGCACAAGATTTAAGTTTGACACTATTATGAGATTCGCTAAGTGACAGAAGTACGAGTATGCCTATGCTTTCATCCACATCCTTCATCAAAGGCACTTTGTGGTACTTACTTTAAATTTAAGAAACCTTTGCAGAAGATATTACAAATGACTTTGCTTTCTATTTTGGCAAAAAGTGAATTTTAAGACTGATGAAAATGTTTTGTATTAGCAAGAAGTGTTCAGTTTCAAAAATGTGTACATTTTATATCAGGCACATTATTGGCAAAAAAATAGCTTTTGCAATTCCATTTATTTGGACAAAGAATGGAATATACGTGTTTTTTAAATGGATGACACTAAAGAATTGGGTTATGTATTTCTATATTAACATAGCATAAATAAAAGGCAGATACCTTGATTTCAAGATGTAGAACTTTATTTTAATGAACAGGTCTCCAGAATTTATAGTCTGTAAGAATGCTCTCTGAACCAATTTTTTTCCTCTTCAAATATTTCCCATCTGTGGCAAAAGAAAATAAAATCCTTCCAATATTATCTTAACATTCTTTCCATTATATCCCCTATCTTTTAAAAATATTTAACTCTTATTTTCACCCTGTCAAGTCATTAATCTTTCATGTACATTTTTTAGATTTCTGCAAAATTAGAAAATGGGTGTAATTTTCTTTTTTAAAAATTAAGATATTTTTAATTTCGTATCAATACTGGAAAGTACTGGTACAGAATTGATGAAAAATAGCAGTAAAAATATAATTGTATATGTTAAATTCTTATCATAATGTCAAAAGCTATCTGTCTTTTTTTTTCACATTCTCTCTTTTCACATTCTTTTTCATAGGAACTTAACACATTGGCACCTCTAGCATGAAGGGAGAAGAACTTATCTGAAATTGCTTGGTCTCTATATGCTAAGTTATGACACAATGCTATTTACTAAATAGAAAAATAAAGTGGGAGAAAGGTCATCATACATTTACAAAGCAATGATTAAACTCTTCCTTTGTCCCCCAAATATCCATGAACACTTTTGTTAACCTGCATTACAAATATAACCTTCTACAAGGAAGCAGCTCCAGCCTGGTAATTAGCACATTCACATTAGGTCTTATATTCTTAAGCCTTACGTAGACCACTTCATCAGTTGTATGCAGCTATTTGTAGTCTGTATAATTCAATGAAAACGTAGTTTAAAACATCATGGTCACTATGCAGTAACCCTGTATTAATAGATAGGCTTAGTAAAAAGTTTCATTAAAGCATGGAAGGAAAGAGCAAATATCAGCAGTTTCTGCTCTATAGGAGTTGTAAAATATTGCTGGGAGGAATTTTGAAAAGTGTCTGCTTTAGGAATCGAAGAAATTACTTCTGAAAGTTCTGTAAGTGACTGATTGTGTTGTGTACTATAAAGCGGGCGTTGCTCCTGGGAATAGTCTTGCTCAGTCTCTTTTGTGGAAATAGGAGACATCACAGCTTTCACAGTTGGCTTCCATCTGGTGAAGGTTTGAAGCCCAGGGTTTGCCTTATAACTCAAATAGCCATGGTGATTTTCAGGCCAGAATTGTGCTTTCTTTGGCAATTCAAGTCCCTAGAAATTGATTTGGCTTCCATCTCATTTCTTTCAATCAGCTCTATTACCAAGAGTTCCATGTCCTGAGAAAGCGTGGAATCCTCTTTTGTCTATTACGAATGCCCTTGTGCTGAGTCCTTTCTTTCTGCTTAAATTAATGGTGGCAACCTGGAGGGCAACTAAAATTACAGGCTTACCATGTGTAAAGGACATCTAATATTTGATACTTGCCTTTGGGATAACTCCTATTTTCTGGCAGATTTATTCTGTGGCTCTTGGAACTTTCTTACAATCTTTTGCTGTTTCATAGCCACCTGTTATTAGGAGACTCAGTTAACTTCTTTCTTGTGGTATTTTAGTAAAGAAAATAATAAGTAGCAGCCAGCACAGTTACATTTTGACATTTACAAATCAATCTCTAATGCTCAGTCTCTTGGTACTATAGATAGCCATTGAAAATAACACAGATGACAGTTTTATGAAATATTTTGCTATGGAATAGCAAGTAGCTGGTATCCTTTGCATTTTGCTGACAAATTATCAATGTTAGAGATTTTAAATCATTTTTAATATAGCCTACAATCTTAGTTCTGAATGTAAAGCAATAAAATCAATTTTAAGTTTTTTTTTTTAATTAGAAAATATTTAATTGTAAAATTTTGTGTGCACTGACAATGTTGAAATGAATAGAGGGCCAGATGCTAGGTGAGGACTCCACAAAGAAATTGCACATTATTTGGGACAACATTGGTATATACCAGCTTAACAAATTTCTTAGTTATAAATAACAATACTGTTGAAAGGAAGTAAGAATACTGGAGAGCTTTCTACTTGATATAGGTAAGAGTTAAAACAGTGACCACTCCCCTCTACCACTATAACTACAATGAATAGATAATTGGTGATAAAGAGTCTTGGGAATAAGATACACTGAAAATTCATGATCTTGCAAATGTTGTCCAATATTTTAGTATGTCTTTGTTATCCATGCAGCTCTAGGGGAGAAAGGTAAGGAGATCTAGTTACACATTATAGACATGAGGGTTTGTTCTTGGAATTTCAGTATTGAAACTTATGGATAAATAATTATAGTTGTAGGTTGGTAGTAAATGTTATTGTTGAAAATGGTAATGTATAAAATAATATGATATAATACAATCATATTTTGTTGTTGTGTTCCTTTCACCCCATCTTCAACCTTACAATGAGACATTACTGGGACCAAAAAAAAAAAAAAAATGGTAAGACATATTTCCAGAAGTCATAGATCTTACACATTGCCAAATGTAGTCTTTAGTGCCCTAAACTTTCTAAATGTTTATTTTCAGTATTAGTACATATCTTGGTTTCAGTGATACAGGCTAGGTGGTAGTTAAAAGCTCAGATAGAGATGTTTTAACTTTTATGAACACATAGGTTAGAGCGTCAATATACATAGCTTCTACCGGATAGCCACATTAATTTCAAACAAGTTATTTAGATGAATAAACTATAGTGTTCAAAATATGTTTGTACAATTTCATCATCATCATTGCATTATGATTATTTTAGCATGTTTTCAAGGAGGTAAATGGAGCCAGCACAGGCTTAGTCTGAAGGAAGGGAAATATAAGTAATAAACCAGCTATGGGATTTTTTTATTCTTCCCAATACACTACATTGGTAAAGACAGAGAAATTAATTATACTGGACTCTGTTATATGGTGTTAACAACAGGATTAAACATATTCTGCTTTGGAAACTATCCTACTGTAATATTTGTAATATTAGTTTTATTGACATGTTCCCTGAATCTGTTAAAACATATTAAACCATACAACTTGCTTCTAAAGAAGAAAATTATTTTTTCAATAAAAAATAAAAGCATTGATGCCATGTAACTTACCTATCTTGTCATAATTGATACAAGACAGAACATAGAGATTTATATTTTATTTAAATCCTTAGGAGTACAAGTTGGAAGACTGAAGGTGTCATTCAATAGAATATTGTATGTGTTTTTTTACCTAAAAAACAATTGGATATTCTTGTTTTTTTTTCCCCATTTTTAGACTTCATGGATTTTAGACACATATGTTAGATAATTCCTAGCACAGTTGTACCTGTTTAATCAGTTGTAAAATTTTAACATTCTTTCCTGTGATTCTGGAATCTGTGGATATCATGTTAGAACTTTAACCAGGGATTATGAATCAAAATAATGGTCTCTTCACTGTTGAAAGTAAAGTGCCACTTGTTTATTTTCAGTTCCTCATGGGTCAATAATAAAATGTGCAATATATAACTCTCTGAGATGACAAAATTTGATGATCAAAATGGAACAAATTTTCTGTCATAAAGTGAGGTTGCAGTGATATGTGAAAGTGAGGCAGGGATTCCAAAGTTATAAATCATACCAAATATCCAGTGATTTAAAATTAGGTAAATTCTTGGTATTTGGGGTAATTTGGTAAATTACAGGTTGATTAGTGCTGTGCTTTGCTTGCATCTCACACCAGGAAGATTCTAACAGGATGATATTTCTTTCTCATCTGCAAACAAGAAGGTAGTGGCTTAAGTATTAGAAAAAAATAGATGCAATAGAAATAGGATCAGTCTATTAAATAATATTTAATTATTCTAGGGTGCTAAAATTGGAGGAAGAGAGAAATGTAGAGAGTGAAAGTGAAACACACAGAGAGAGAGAGAAAGAGAGAGACTCCTCTTCATAACTGTTTATGGCAAGAGCAAAATGCAGCAAAGGCAGTAGAATCTCTTTCCAGAATTGTGATGCCTCCCTGCCTAGCAGATGTCAACTCACATCCTTAGACTTACAGAATTCACCTTTGACCTCAGTGTTCTATGATTTCCTGCTCAGCTCCTTGCCAGAAATATTAAAATATCACCTGCATTCTTCTTGACCCAGTAGTCCTCTAGTCTCTCCTTTCTTTACTCAAGGAGATCTAGAAACCATTGACATTATTTTCCATTGACATTATTAACTCCCACAGGAATCCTAGGAATTTCTGGAAATACTTCAAGGTTCATTCTGTAGCACCTGTGTTGTAGGACCTAGAACTCTCCAAATGCTTATCTGTAAAGTAGATGTATATTTTTCTGACCTGTTTGAAATTACCATTGCTGTTACCTCTCAGCAGAGGAAATATAAAGGGGAGACTTAATTGCATAATGTTAATAACTTGTTTTACCCTTGCCTCAAATTTTTCTATAGCTTATTTTTACTACTTGACTGTAAATTTAAGAATTTCTGGCATTGATCTTATACTGTGTTTGTTTTTTTTTCCAGAACTCAATGTGTGCTCTGACCCTTTGTTCTACTGTCTCTGCCAAACTCTTTTTTTTCCCCGGTGGCTATTTATGCATCTATATATATATTTACCTACTTTTTAATTTATTAGTGATGAAATATGCCAAACATATAGTAGCAAAGCACAAAGAATATGAGACTCTAAGAATTCATCACTCAAATTAAACAACTATCAGTATCTGGTGCTTTATTATTTCTCATCTTTGTTTGTTCACTTTTTACAGATGAAATATTTTAGAACAAATCCTCTTCTTACTACCATTACCCTACCCTGTCAGTTTTTATTTATTTAAAATTTTATATCTCTATAAAAAAGCTATTTTATTAAATAACAATGCAATCATCATCTATAAATCATTTAATGTCATGATTTGATATCTACTTTATGTTAAATTTCACAAATGGTGGTGAAATACACTTTCATATTTGGATTTATTTACATTGGGATTTCATTGCTTATTGGAATCTTTGTGATACTATTTAACTCATAATTCAATTCACTAGACCCTTGTGAATAAGAATTAAAATTCTGATAGTTTTGGTTCAAGTGTTTTTGTTATGAATATATTAGAATTTGTATTCTGTGTTTTATATTTTGTTGATTCACAGTTAATCATTTGTCTTATTTTAGTAATGCTACATTTGATTACTGAATCTATAAAGCTTCCCATAAGAATTTTATGAAATAGTTACATATTAAGAGGCTTCGTTTGAATATATTTTCATTTTATTTTGAGATTACAAAATTATGTTTTTCTAATCCCCCCCACACATAATTATTAGGTTGACTTCCATAGAACAGAATTTCTTTCATCAAATATAACTATTTTTATACTGAAATATAGTCATTGCGGAAAAGACAAAACATACCATTTTTTCCATTGATTGATAGTTTTAAGGTTATAATATTGGTGGCACAGTTATTGTTCATAGTACAACTACTGTTTTATATATTCAGTTTGTTTGAGTCAACTTTACTCATGCTTTTTATTGGTCAAATTAACCCATCAGTCAAGAGAATCTCTTCAATCTATCATTGACATTTATTTGTTTTGTGAAACAAGATATGGCATTTTCATTTCATATATTCTGACCAGGGACCAGGAACCAGTATTTATCATTTTTTTAAGATTCTAAGGCTTTTTTAAAGTGAGGTTTAAATATGGACTCTAACTCTAGGTTTTACTCTTACTTCTTTCTACCCAGTCACCATTACTTCTTGGTTTTTACAAACACAGAGCAAAACATTTGTTATTGAAACACACACGAACCTTATACTGCTTCAGATTTGAACTTTGAAAAGGTTACTTAAATTACTAGATTTTATACTTTCTATTATTTTCTGTTATGTTCATGTTTTGCTCCTAAAGCAGCATTGTTGAATTTATTTACTTTAAATATATATGCATATACAATATATGAGGCATATATATATAAAAATACCAATGTGAATACTATTAAGACTGTCTTTCTTTTATTAAATACTTCACTTAAAAGAATGCCTTCAAAATCAAATAAACACTGTTGACTCAACAATACCACACATGGGAATTTATCCAAAGAACATGAATTCATCAACTCAAAAATATATGCTTACAATATTTATTGTAGCACTATTTATGATAACTAGGACATGTAAAAACCCAGGGATCAAGAAGATGTGGTATATAAACACAATAAAATCCTACTTAGCCATAAGGAAATGCAGAAGTTTACTATTCATATCAAAAAGGGACTGGTGTAGGGGAAAAACAAACTGGTTTCCTTGTGATTTTAAGTCTCAAACTGGTTCACTTTCAGCTTCCAGTAATTGATCAAGTACCTTTTAGGTATCTTTTCCTTATTCTGGTTCTCATGAAACAGAAAACTATGAAAGTATTTTCTTATACTAACTTTGGGGATTAAGCGTTTCTCTGTCCTCAATTTTCTTATGGATCTAAGAAAAAGTGTGCCTTTTTTTTGATTTATTAATGTTTCTCCTCATTCATATGAGAATCCATCCTTTACATACCCTACCGAAAACCAAGAGTGTCATTCCAATTTGTATATTGAATTTCATCTATTTGAAATATGTAGAATGATCTCTGTTTTCTAGGTAGAACTAAAGCATTAATCACAAAAGTTAATAGAGGTTAATCATATTATCTATAATTATGGTAATACCTACCTGACAAATATTAATATAAAGATTAAAAGTGAGTTTTTGAGAGGAAGGACCTTCAGGGGAGGGATAATTAATATTTTTCTACTGTGCTTGAATAACTTATTTTCATTGAGCACAAGTATTATGCTTTAATTTTTTTGCCAAATTTTGAAAGAAAGTCTTTCAAGGACAAAATATATTGGTTGGGGAAGATATTTTAAAAAAAGAGAGAGGACAGGAAACAAGGAAAGAAAGTAAGAGCAAGAAAAGGAAAAACAAATGCATAAAAACTATTAATGATGGCTATCAAGAGGTTAATAATAGTTTCCAAAGGATAAAATTAAATTCAAGTAAGAAACCAACCTAATACAACAAGATGTCAAAAGGTAGGAAAGTGATAAAATAGCTATTATATGTTTAAACTATGTGTTCATTTCCCTTTTGGAAAAGTAGATAAATAATGTAATATATAAATGCTAACTGGATCAAAGGAAAATTTTAATAGTGATTTTGTTTAGAAGGGAACATTGTTTTGTTTAAAATAGGATCAAAGGCTGAGGGTCAGAAGAGTGACTGATGGCAGTAGAGAGAGATTAGACATTTGATAATGTATTCTCCTGGAGGATATGGAGAAAGCTAGTTTTGAAAGCACCGGTATTTTAAAAAATGATACTATTAAACTGTTTTCCCTCCTGGGAAAAGTTTAGGTGTCTGTTATAAAAGGACACCTTTTCCTTTGGGCAAAATAACTAAAGTATGTCTGAGAGATAGGATTGCTAAACCAGGCATTTGAAGATAGAGGGGATGATCCCGCACCATTTTTGCACATATAACCTTGAAAAAGTCCTTTAATGCTCTCTGTATTACTTACCTCATCAGTAATATAAATATAATAGGGATTTGGGGAAGCTTAGTGAGATAATGTCTGTAATGTGGAGTTAGAAATAAATTAAAGAAATTAGTTTCTTGCGTGTACAGCCACTGGCAAGAATGATAAAGTGAACATTTGCAGCAGGTTCTATGTCAGAGGGTCTTTCAGGGAAATACATTCACACCTTTAAACTTGTGAATAAGCCAACATAAAACATTAGTTTTGGCTTTTAAATGAACTCTAAGTTTGCTGTTTAGACATTGTTAGCAAACTCAAAATCCGTACTCAGAAATAATCTGGGATTAATTTATATTCACTAATGCAAATCTCAAAGTCTATCCGTTATACCAGGACAGACAATGAACAGTTTTCTGGTTTCCATACCTACAATTCTGTGTCTCATTTCACTTGGAAATCAGAAGGAAGTTTTTAAATATAATGTTTTAAATTAGGGATTTTTTTCATAAGAAATGTCTGAGCACAATATAAGTTGTATTATACTACTTCACATTTATGTAAATATACATTCAAACTTTGTTTTGTAATCTTTTCTCCTTGAAATTCCTTTTAATTAGAACAATGTACAAAATATCTTATAACAGAACTAAGAGTTTGTTTTGTTTTAATATTAAAATTCTGTTTATGACAATAATAATAAAATCTAAATTTTTGAACTACTATTTTGTTTGTTGTCCCATTCTCTCTGTGTCATGCCATTGCCCATCCCATGACAAATAAATAAATGTTTCTTGTCAGAAAACAATTTTAGATAGAAAGTAGAATCAAAAATAAAACATGTTGACAAATATAGCTTTGACCGATTGTGGAGTAAAATATAGTAAACCAGCTAACAGCAGTGTAGAATGGACAGTTTTGGAAACTACTTCATTTTCTCTCTGGGTTGTTTGGGGCCACAAGATAGTATGTGAACAATGGAAAATGAGTGGCCTTGGTAAAACCACTTCCAGGTGAGGTCCATGAAACATCTCCAGTGTATAATTCAAACTTTTTGTCCTCATCTATAGTAATCTTTACGATCTTTTATTGAAAGCAGTGAAACCAAGAGGGATGGACAGTAGGTCTAAGGAAACTTAGCACAGAAATTTATTATAAATATTATTCTCTTCCCCTACTAATTTGTACTCAGGAGAAAAGAAAAAAAAAAAAAAAAATATATATATATATATATATATATATATATATATATATATACTGAGCTCTTTAGACAACATATTCCTAATTTAATCTATTGCATAGATCATTAATAAACTAGCAGAAGATCACTAACATGATGGATATAGGGAAAAACAAACGAATAAGAAAGAATGCAAACAACCAATGGGACTAAACAATGGAGTAGAGAGGAAGAGGGGCAAAAAGGCGGGGGAAGTGAAGAGCACAAAATCAGGATAGTTAACAAGTGCTAGTGAAGTGGAAAAGCTCTGGGGTACACAATAATGGAACAATGTAATATAAATATAAATATGCATATATATGCAAATTTTAGAAAATTTAAATTAAATTTAAAAGAAAAAAGAAAAAAGGACAGGGTTATTAGGGAAAGGGGAAAGAAAAAGAGAGACATTCATATAGTGCCAGGCAAGCAGGAGAGCTGCTTCTCTCCAGCTTAGAAAATGTACTGATTCCTTTTTTTCTTAATTTCTTTATTTTTTTTTATATATGTGTTTCACATCTTTGTATTCCCTGGGGACCACCCACCACTTTGCCTCCCTGACCACTCCTCCCATCTCCACCCCTCTTCACCCCACCTCCACATACTGATCCCTTTTATGGAATTTTTTTGTACATGTCTACAGCTAAATTGTCAACCAGAAGAAATTTTATAATTAAAAAATAAATAAAATTTAAAAAATAAAATAAACTAGCAGAAGAGTCAATGAGAAAAGAAATAATTTTCTATGCCTCTGCTAATCTGAAAGAAGAAAATAATATTTACTCTGATTAGATATCTACTCACCTCTCTTCAATCTAGTTAAAGTTATGTCTCCCAGCGGAAACAAAAAATAAAAGAAATGTATAAAAGACAAAGAGGAAAATGGACAGAATATGATATCTTATCTTTAATTCTAAAAAAAAAATCAAATTAAATCATATTTTGGTGGTAGGCTTTACCTATCACCAGAATTCTCCATGCTTTTGTGGTAAAAGTAACTTAGAGTTCAAAATTGTTAGAACTCTATTGCCTGCAATGCACATCAGAATTTTGACCAGAATAAAATGCCTGTTTAGTTTCCTCAATATCTGAGTTCACTCTCTAAGTAAGCTCATAACAACTTGAAATGTTTTTGTGTGTATCATCTAAGATTGAGTCTTAATATATTCTGTAAACTTGTGAGAATTTTGAAAAGCATGTGAATCTTCAAATTACTCAAAATGTGAAATGCAGGTTTGGCTTTCAGTACACCTAAAACTGAGATAAAATGAAAGCCAAAGGAGTGATAATCAGGTGTCAAATAGAGTGACCAGTAAAGTTCAAATTTAATAGGAAGATCACTGTCTTATAAACAATGATATTAATGACTGAATTTCTTTTTTATGAATTAGAAAAGAAATCAGCAATTGTAAGCAGTCCTAATATTGTGCATCCTTGGATGTAGTTTTGGGTAAACATTTTGTATTAAGATATGATTATCATTTCACTCATAGTTTTGTGAAAAAAAAATTGGGTTCCCCCTAATGGGAATATTATTTATTTGTGTAGTGTTTATTTTTCCAAAAGAAATAAAAGCATGTAAAGAAGGCCCGCAGTGCAGGAATAAGATTTTTTTTTCTGTCTAGATTATTGACTTAAGTTTTATTAGAACAGTATATCTCAACCTTAATAACATTTACATTTAGGGTCAGATAAATTCCTTGTTTGGGGTGATTTCTTGAATTGCAAGATGTTTAGCAACATTTTTTTATCACAATTTGTAAGGGACCCAGTACCCTCTATCCCAGTACCCTCTACTATGTGATAGCAAAAAGTGTCTGTAGACATTATTCAACGTTCCCTGAAAGATATGATCACTTACAGTTGAGAACCATAATATAGGCAGTTAGCTAGGTTCGCAGGATCGTTACCAAATTCTTTAAGGATGTCACAGTTTGAAAATTTGCAGATGAGCAAACTATTCAGTCTATCTGCTAATTGTTTTCCCCTAGTTGTTTTATTTTTCCTATGATCTTTTATATTTGTGTTAAATTTTCCCAGATTTAAGTTACATGCAGTCATAGAAAAGACAGGGGAATAAATTTAAACTTGAGTAAGAGTTCAAGGAGAAATTCTTTAATCTGTGTGGTGGTGGTAAGTGGCAATTGTGATTGTTTTTTTTTTTTTTTTGAAAATGGATCTCATAAAACTCTTAAAAATACTACTTTTTATCTTAAAAAAACAGAATGTAAATATATTTAATTTTCATGGACTATATTGTCCATTAGTATTTGATAAGGCATGTCTAATAATAAAGTTTTAAAAAAAACAGAGAATAAGTACTTAGATCCCAGGTAATAGAGGATCTGATGTTGTTCTTATTTGTGGCATAAATGAAAGATTTTAAAAACCTCCTGGTTTTCAGATTTTATTAGCCTTTGTGGACAAAAAGTTGCTTTGCTGCTTTTTTTTTTTTTTTTCCTACTCACAAGAAGTTAATAGTGAAACTCTATGAGTGGGATGATTAGTGGCAGATATGTCAATGTGGTGATTTACTATTTACAGAAAGTATAGTGAGAAAAATTCTAGGCTACGCTTATCAAGAGGAGCTCATGTATATTGCATAGAAGTCTGTTTAGAAATTACTTTAAACTCAAAATTTAGTTTAAATTGAAACAAAATTTTAGATATTGAACTGAACAAGTATAGAACATATAATTACATAGAGTTGACATGGTATGATTTAAAAGTTGTGGGGGGGAAGCAGCTATTTGAGGGTATAGACATGGAAGTGTTTTATGATTTGGAAGGGAATTGTCATTAGATTGTAAACTCACTGTTTTTTGAAATCATACCTTCAGTATAAGTTTTTTGTTCTTCCCCAATATTCAGTTTACTGGATGGTTAATTAATTGCAAAATACACCCTGAGACTATTCCAGTAAACTGTCAAATGAAAAACAAAACAAAAAGGCCTGCAAAACTGTTAATGTTATCAAGTGATTATTAAATGGAAAACTAAATAAAATATTCTTAAAAGATGCCTTGACATCTTGCAAAACTAAATTGCTATTCACTATATCAAAGGGAAATATAAAATTTAGAAAGTCCAAATAAAGAAAGCCAAAATATTTAAAAGCTTTTGAATAACATTATTTCCTCTAAGAACATAGTCCATTAAGACTTAGTGATAAAGGCTAGAGAGAAGGAGGTGATTGGGAAAAACTCTATGCAGAGTAGAGCAGTAAACCTGCACACACATATTGTTTGTGGTCTTTCTGCTCTGAGTTAATTATCCACATTTGGAGGATGTGGGAACCAGTATGAACCTCACCACCCTGGAAGCAGGAGTCCCCATGTCCAGAAGGTCGATAAGTTGCCCAGAACTGAACATCACCTACTGTTGACATCACTGAAGGTCAGCCTTTTACTGAACTATCTTCATTCAACTCACCATAAATAGTCACCTGGAAATGAAATATTAAGACAGTTTTTTAGGATGTGAACACCATCTTCCAGGTGGTCAGTTATCTGATTAAAGAACATCTGAAAAATTCTATTCCTGTCTCTACCGGCATTTGGTGATGAAAATGGCCAGAACTCCAGTCTTCAGATTACAGTCCATTAGGAGAGGTGGAATCATAGAGAATGTATGATATTAGGAGATTATGCAATCTTATTAATATTTATAAAATCATGAAAGATATGTGTGAAAAATGTTTTTCAGCATATTCCCCTCTCATGTTCCTTACTTCTGTCAATAATAATAATGAATTAACATTGTTTAGAACTGTAACCTTCCTCAAAGTCCATTATCTCTTTTTATATGATAAAATTTGTAAATATTATAGCAATGTTACATATGATCATTTATTTTAAAGCTGAAGAAGAAGCAAACTAAGTGTGATAATGAAACCATGATATATTAATTTGTCATTTACTTTCAAAAATCATTAATAACAGATTTATTTTCTTTTGGGGGATATGTAAAACACAAAGTAAATTCAATTTATGACTTTAGGCTCATAGTAATTGTTTCTAAATGAATTTCCTATGTCTATTTCTGGTTGATCATTCACACGTTTTATAATTACATGTTGAAATAAAACACTGATGTCATATAAAGAAATGCAATGTGAAATACTTATTGGAGTTTTACTACTAAAGAGTATGACTGTTGTATTTCTCAAATTTGAGGAGATATTAGTCATTTTCTAGATATAAATTGCCTTAAGTCAAATAAAAAAGCTTTTTAGTCTAATAGTTCCAAATTTACTCAGTTTTATTTGTATGCTGAATTTTTATGTCTATCACATTGGAGAAAGTATTTCAAAATAATCACTGTAAAACTTTTAAATTACTCATTAGTTATCGCATGTTATTTTCAACTGATTCATGATGTTAGTTTATGTATTAAAGTGTTTTTAATTATAAATGAATTAATTTAAAAGAAAAAAATAGATAATTACTATTGTCATTGCACTGCTTCTTGACCTATAAATAGTAATTAGTAATTAATGAGAAATGAAATAAAATAAATAACAGTACTTAGATAAAATAATTGTTTCACATTATTTTTAAAGTAAATACAGAAAGTTCCTTGTTATGATGACAAAATTCCAATTGATGCAGTGAAATATGTGTATTTTGAACTGATTGGAAAAGAGCAGTCTCAGGTTGAATCCTTTTTTCTTCTTTATAATTTAAAGGTTTAAATTATGAAGGGAAAGATTACTAAAAAATATATTATTGAAGCAACTGGAAAAATATATTGTAAATGATTAACTTATTATTTATCATACAGCAAAAGTGGACTCCAAAATTGACTACAGATTATTTTATATGTTATAAAAACTTCAGAAAGGAGAATATTAGGATGAATATTTATTAAATTTCAGATTAAGGCAGTCTTTTTAATTTAAAACAAAATCATGTGACTACACATAAACACAAAATAACCTCTCTAGTATTGCAATAAATATGCAGTAAAGTAAGTGAAATTTTAAATTTTAACTGCATATTAAGCAATTATACCCATATAGATTATCATGTTTAACAATTTGCAAATTGTTATCTGTTATTATTAAGGATAGGTTAATTGGAATGCTACATTATCTATATTATATAATTAGAAATATATATATATATAAATATATAATATATATGATATATATAATATATATAATATATATAAATATATATAAATATATATATATATTAGTCTTGTTAGATAATGTTAGAAGACTATTTTTGTGTTTCTGTCTTATAAACAGTGACACTGGCTACTTTTGTCCTGAATTGTCTTTTAAGACATTAGCACAGGACACAACCTTGCGAGAAAGTGATTTCTCCTCTGAGCAAAGGGAAGATTCTTTGGCCTTCTGTGTGATAAAGATATTTGTTTCTACTCAAGGCAAAGGTCAAATAGATTTACTATCTATAATAAAATATTGTGGTTTCCTAAACTCAAAGTTTCTCTCTCTTACTACAGTGAATACAGGCATTACTAGGATCTCTTTAAGTCACCCAACAGGAACTCGTCTTCAGACAGTCATCACTCTGGCTACTGCTTACAGCTAAGCGTTATAAATTGTCCTTTATCTCTGACACACAAGGTGTGTAAGTTATCAGCATCTAACCAATATGGCTGGCTAAACTGTTAGTTTCTAAGAATGACAAAATCTCAGATCCTTCATAGTTTTTCTCAGATACTGTCGTCATGTCATTCCCTTACATCTTTTTAGTTTTTTTAATGAGTGATATTTGTGCTATTTTTCTGTTTTTTTTTTCCATTAAAAAGTTATTCATTTGGCAAATAACCTGTTTAAAAAAATACACAGATTAAGATGTATCTTCAAGTATATTATTAAATGATACACATTGAATAAAATATAATAATAGTTTATCTTTTGGTTTTAACCAAAATTGTATGTGTAAGGTGGTTCCTTCTGAATAATTTCTCAGACTTTTGAACAGTCTGATTAGTATGAGAAAAAAATAGTTGCATAAATTTGCAATATTTACTAGCTTTGAATATTAGTACAAATGAGACAGACTGAGCATTTGTATCATTACACCAAGCCTGGACTATTAAGGAGAGTGGAAAGTCTCAAACAAAGAAAGTAACTCATATGACAAAAATAAATCCTTTATATATTTGCCCTGCCATATAAGGAAGGTTCTACCAATAACAAGTTTATTTCTAGAGATGGCCATAAATCTGTGTAATCTTGATCTTTTGGGATAATGAAAATCGCTTCTCTTGAAGTCTACAGGTCCTCAACTGATTTCAGTCCACTAAGAAAACATGTACACACACACACACACACACACACACACACACATAACCAATATGAACACCCATCAAAGCTAAATTAGTGGTTTTGAACAATATTATATTATATAAAATCAATATTTATAATAAATACTGATTTGGTTGCTTGTAGCTATTGAGAACGGCTGAAAATAATTGTTCATGCATAAACATGTAAAAAATAAAAGACGTTTGGGCACTCTATATCTTGTTGATGTGTACTTTTTGCTTTGTTTTCTTGAGACTTATGATTGAGGCATTTTTTCATAACTTTGAAAAATGAAATAACTTAAATAAATATGTTGCTGTGGGGAAATCTTTACCTGTATGACTTCTCTATTTTTAAGTGACTTATTCAATATTACTTGCTGCCCAAAGGAGTACTTATATTTATGGTTTTATGAATAACATTCACATGTAAAGTCTCAGTGTGAATAGGTGTTTCCTGGAACATGATGTGTTCTATTAAACATTGATTTGAACTTCTATCTTTTTAAATGGCATGGAATTATATTTTAAAATGTTTTTGTGCCTTTTTTGTTATTGTCTGTGATCTTCAAAGCATGTATGTGTAAGTATGGGTATATAGCTGTATCTGTGCATATTTGTATAACTAAATTCGGTATCTACACAAATATGTAATATATGTAATGGTTTATAGTCATCACTATTCAATGTCTTCAGGGTTCTTTCTTTTTTCTTGTAGTAAGTTTCCACATAGTGAAGTTCTTGTCTTTTGAAAGTAGATATTTCCTACTAATTTCAGACTGCTGACGGTGGGACTCCAAGATTTTAGTATATAAATATTCTAGTTTATTATGACTTTTTATAACAATTCTTCTTGTTTGCATTGCTTGTAAATATTCACAAATTGTCTGGAGTGTGCCAAATTTCTATTTGATATTTTCCTAAAGTAATTCATTCAATTTTTATGCTGTTCTTCTCTTATATGACTTTAAAGAAGATAGGAAAATAACTTAGATTGGGTACCCAGCTTACATCTACTAAATTATTGAGAAAAAAAATTCTAATAGAGCAGTTTCAGGAAATAATACCTAGAAAATATAAGGATCTGAAATATTTGTTCCTTATCATTACTTAACATATCTTTATAATGGCTTTGCATATTCTAAAATTATATACACCTATTTATGATAGTGTAGTGGCATATTAATTACATCTACATGTATGTATATTGATAAATATCATTATTGCTTTCTCTTTTTTATGGTGAGAATTAGAGAATCAGAAATTAATTGCAAATAAATTTAAGTAACAGTCCCAGTTTTCCTAAGACTAGTTCTGTTTTGATTCACTCTAGGCATTATAATATGCCTAATTTAAAATCCTGGTAAAAGGAATCAAATAGCCAATGTAGTGAAACTATTTAAAATAATATCATCAATACTTGGTTTTATTTTAGTTTTTCATTCTTAGTTTTAATTTTTTATAATAATAAATGTATTTTACTTAGGTTTACTTTATATTGTGTCTGTCTTTACATATATATATATATATATATATGTAGGTACATATTTCTCTTGTGTAGAACTGATCTCAATTATGGGCATAAGCATTAAAACATGGGAAAAGTACATTCCTACCATCATTTAATGACTTTTAGATAATTCTTCCCTCTCTGATATCTTGTTTTATTTCAAAATGTGAAATATTTATGCTAAAAACACAACTCCTTCCCTATCTATCTCACTGTGATAGGTGTTTAGTACAGAACTCTTCTTCTGGTTAGAAATTAAAAGGTCTCTGTTTAATCACTAAATCTGTCAATAACACAGATAATCATATCTTTTAAAAGTATCATTAGAAATTTTAGTGTTGCTTAAAGAGATATGTGTTTTAGACAATTATTTCTCAAATTAAGCGGGAAAATGGTGCATTCTTCAAAAATGTATACTTTATATCTCAAATAATATCCTTATCTGAGGATATTGTTACAAATATATTGTAATTTCTCTAAAGAAGTTTAGTGCATTGTAACTGTCAAATTTAATGCATCTTGTATTTATCTTACCATTATTGAAACTTCATTAGTATTGATAACATAAAAACTTAATTTTTTTCAAATTCATAGGGATATTTAAGAAATGTCTCTATTTGAAATTTAGAGATAGAAATTAAGCCTTGACTCTCTTTGTGTATATCTAGTCATATCTAGCTGAGAAGGCAGGTATTAAATTCTTGTCAACTGGTATCCTCAGATGATCTATATAAAATACATATGTATCTCTTGAACATGAAGTGCATACTTGGCACCATTCTGGCACATAAATTGAGGCCTTAGCGATTCAAATGTACTTATTCCCATAGGTGAACAAGCTCAGGCCTGGGTAAAGAATGCTACAGTTACTGTATGTAAAGTTGGAAAGTTTGTGAATTTAGCATGTTCCTTGAAACTTTTCTTAAATGCTGAAATCACTTTTGAAATTGAAAGAACCATACTGCGTGGACTAATAAATAAAACTACAAGATTATTTTCTAAAGGTCCTTGTAGCCTTGGAGATTTTATTTTTAACATGTTCCATGTTTGGTAACTAAGTGACTAGTCTCCTGATTTAATTTGTGCTCAACCTATTTGTGTAATGGTAAAGGTGGAGAGAGATTTGAATTTATAAGGATAAAGACTCAAAGTACATGAGAAATGAAAACTAGATAATCTGTCTATAATTCCTAATGTTGGAGGTATTGCAAGGCAAGAAGATGAATAAAAGCTAGGATAGCTGGGAAAGAACACCCCATAAGGTGTCATTCCAAGATTTAAGTTCTCTGATTAAGGAAGAAAAAAAAAAAAAAGAAAGAAAAAGAAAAAGCTCCTGAGACGTATTGCAGAGACTAGAACTCTGATTATAAACTTTACATCTTCAAAATGCTCTGAGTATTGTTTGGGCATTTGAGTATGTGGAGAACATGTCAGAGTATATGGAGAATATCAACTAAATGCCATATCTTCATAAAGTAACTGTTGACTGTTACAAAAAGAACTAGCTTTTAAAACCACCTGTCTCAATCTGATCACATTAGATTTTGGGAATCTGATCAATTTTGGGAATCACTACCTTTTGAGAGTTAGTAAAACATTCTTTTTAAATTCTGCCTTCAACTCAACTTTCAGATAGCACTTTGTGTCAGATGATGTATTTACAGGTAGGTTTTGATAGCCATTATTTACTTAAAATTCTCCATAGAAGGGGCTAATTTTCTAATGTGTTCATTTTAAATGTGAAATATTGATAAAATATTTAAAATAATTATGAAATTACTCAAACATTTATCAAAAAAATATATATACTGAAATGGTTTTCAAAACCCCATTTTTCCTTCAGATTCAAAGTATTTCAGTAATAAGTATAGAAAGAACTTAAAATGTATTATATCTCTAATACTTAACTATGTTTATCAAAATGTGACTCAAAAATAATTTACAGTTCAGTGATTAAATTCTAAGGTACTCAGTTTGTGGGTGAAAATGGTATTAACAGAATGACCACTGAAGTGGCATTAGGACTTTCAAGAACAAATTGAAATTTTCATCACAGTCTTCTATAGACCCTTCATAAAATATAATCACTTTAATGTTGTCTCTGAAATTGTGAAAGATACACTACATGCTGTGGTTGTAATGAGTCTATTATTTTGTGACCTTTGCTTGGACTAAATATCCAGCAACTTAAATGATCAGAATTAGGAGTATTTATTCTGAATAGTTCCACTCTTTTTATAAACTCTGACCTCGCACTTTGATACACTTTCTGGTTTTATGTTTCTCTATGTGGCATTTGTAGATGAAATTGAATCATTAATCACTCTAAGCACTTTTCTCACAGGATCTTTACAACAAAGTTATTTTGAATTTACACACCAGAGTTTTTTAAATGCAAATAAAACTCTCATCTTTTCCTCAATGGAAGGGTTTAGATGTTGGAATTCTCAGTGGCAAACTCCTGACAAACTTCTTACCATTTGTTCTTGCAGTAGTTACAGCCTATAACAAGAAAGAGGGTTGTAAATTCTGGCCACTAGTTTTTTTCATTTCTCTGTCCAGAGGAAGTAACAAAAAATGGACCTCTTTAATTCTAAAATTTGATGTTAGTTAAAATAATAACCAAATTGATTTCCCTACATACAAAAGATAATTGAGGTAGAGATAATAATTTCAAGGAACTCTCAGCAATTTTGTAAGAGTCAAATCAGTTCCTTATTCTGTACTCCTGCTAAATAAAAGGCCTTATGATTCTATTACTTACATGGGAAATGTTCAGAGAACAATCAAGAGCAAGGATTCTTCTCTGTTTCCCACTAGTACTTTGTCACAATCTGTTAACTGAAAGACATTTTCCTTATTGTGATTTGTTCAAGAGTACATAAATTGTAGGGGGAAGAAAAGATATAAAAGATCAACATATTTCTTACAGACAGTGACCAAAATATGTACACAAGAAGAAAATATATATAAAAACAGATTTTCCAAATAGAGATACATATAAATCAAGTGCTTTCATTTTGCTATTTCAGTTATTGAAGACGTGATTTATTTTCTGACTAAAATACACTCACAAATATTTTGGATATAATTTTGGAATTGTGCATGACATTGTAATGAAAATATATGTGGTGGAGACACAATGTACTTATAAAAAGTAGAGCTATCAAAAAATAATTAAACACTTTGCTATAATTCCCATTCTTGGAGGAAAACAAATAAAAGGAAAACATCTGCTGGGTGTGTATGATTTAGGAACCATTAACAGCAAATAAGCATAAAGCTACCTAAAAGTCAGGTTTCACTAAAATATCCTTCACTATATTCTCTTGGGTCTACAAAAAGACTACTACAATCAACACTTAAAAAAAAAAACTAATTTATTCAAAAAACTGAAGCTCCCCAGGAACCATTTGGTCATCAACAGATTACACTGACTCTAATATGTTTAGGGACAGATAAATATAGCTTGGGAACAACAGCGTGAACATTGGCTAAACCTACTGGGAGCAAATCTTGAGATATTTCACAGTGATAGGTGTTTATAATTCACAGTTAAGAATTTAAAGATTAAAATGACTACATAAATTCTCAGAATTTTGAATGCAAAAATCAAGTGACAGTTAAAGTGTATCATAATTGCATAAATTCCTGAAAAAATGTAATGGGAAAAAATACTTAAATGCTTTTAGAGGAAAATATCCAATATATAACCTGTTTAGATATAGAGGCATACTTCTTGATTTTTCTTTTTAAATTTATGATCTAGAATTATGTAAAGTAATTTAATACAAATTTACTAAGCATTGATATAACTTCATATAAAATTAGAAATCTCATCTGTAATATCTTTTAAGTCATATAATCTTATTTGTAAAATTTTGGTAAAAAAATTTCCAAATTATCTTAGAAAGTGTTATTTCCTTTTATTAATTTTAAATTTGCTTTGCCGAGTCAGTTGTTTTCTTTGGATTTGCATATTTAATTTCTTACTAAACTTGAAAGCTTTAAATAATTTACATAAATTTATAGTCCAGTCTTCATGTCTTAAACATCAGAAATTCCTACTGCACAGTGATTTACATGATCTTTGTAGAGATATCCTTAGAACTCAAATTGTACTTAAACTGAGTTATGTGTAGTAGGAAAAGTAACAAGTTCTGATATTTACTAAAATGGCTGATTTATTCTCCAATTTTGCTTCACGTACTCAAACCATCATTGACTGATACTTTCATGGGTTGTAAGCAGCTGCTGCATTAGACACCTATAAAATCAATCAATTTGTTAATCAATATATATATATATATCCATTGAATATTTTTTTCTATTTTTAGACCTCTGCTAAAAAATAATCAAAGAATACCCTGCTCTATCAATCATCATTAGGAATAATCATTGTGTGAAAGATAAAGTCAAGCACTTTTTACCACCAAACTCATCCCAAATAATTGAGAAAATAATTATTTGAATGCATTGAGATTTGTGTGAAAAGACATGAAGATTTTTCTTCACCTAACAACTAAATTCAAATGAATAATTGCAACAATTAATAAAATGAAATCAGGTTTTAACTGAGATTTAAAATATATTCACACTGTTTAAAGTTGAGCATAAACATGAAGCTATTTTAGGGTTGTTCAATTAGTGGGCATAGAAAGGGGTACACTTATTCCCAAGTTCGCATATTCTAAATGCTTTCTGACATCTTCTGCATAAAGATAAAGCATTATCATAGTATATAAGACCTTCAACACATACAACTTTCAATGGAATTGGCATGCTTGGCATAGAGAGGGAAGATAGACTAGTTCTCCAATACAACACTCAAAGTTACTCATGCCCTCATGGTAAGGCCAAAAAGTGTGTACCATATCTAAGGCACCTTCTACTGGGAACACAGGAAATGGGCAGAAGGAGCTAAGTGAGTCTGGAAGGAAAAGAGCAAAATCAATGTATAAGTCAAGGTAAAAGCTGTCGTTGTCAACCTTTCCAATGTTCTCTCACCCATGTTTTTCCAAGCATCTCTTTCCATTTCCCCCAAGTTGCTGGTGCAACAAAACATGACTTCTTCACATATCTCTCTGCCTCATGTCTCTTCAAAATACTAAATGTCTTAAGTTCCTCCATATATTTTTTTTTGTTTAATTTTTAGTTCTCACTTTGTTGGTTGTATTCTGCATATCGTTTTTTTCTGCTTAGCTGGAAGGAATCATGTTAGCAGAAGTAAACCAGAAAAAAAAAGAGAAATACTAGATGGTCTCATCTCACATATATGTGGGATATTGGGAAAACAAACATACAAAAGGAAAAGAAAAAGTTAAAACTAGTAAACTGACAGCAGAACTAAAGCATAAAGCAAGGGAGGGTAAAATCAGGGGAGGAATGAGAACAAGAGATTATCTTGGTGACAAGGTAATAGGAGAATCCCAGGGTATACAATGATGTATATATATATATATATATATATATATATATATATATATATATATATATATATGTGTGTGTGTGTGTGTGTGTATGTATGTATGTCTATAAAGATGATATAGATATGGATATGGATGATATATAGATCCTCTCCTTTTTAGACTACTCTACAAAGTTATAGTTATCTTTGGCTATGAAACACAAATTCTCATTGGGTTCAAAAATATTACTGAGTCGTCAAATCTGCAATTTGAATAGAGTTCATCTGGATCTCCTTTTCTGTATTGCTTTAGATGGGATCGCACATGAGGTTAAAAGACTCTAGACAGATCCATGACCTCTATAGAAAATGTTGGATAACAGTTTCTCTCTACATGCGGTTCCTAGACTTCAAGAACAAATATCTAAAAGGACAAAACAAAGAGGATGCCAGTTCTTTGAATACTAGTTTCATAAACTGTCCTGGAGTTATTATTGAATTTTTCTATCAGATAGGTAGAGGCAAAGTCCAAATTAAAGTGCGGGGAATATAGCTCTTACACTCAATGTGATGGGCATGAATGAAAAATAAGGCCATGTTTTAAAACTTTGACTTCAATTTCAGCATTAATGAACACTTCTTGACAGATTATATTAAGTTCTGATATAATAGTGATGATCTTTTATTAAAGTCAAAAAAATTATATCGTTGAAACATTCTCCATTCCTTAGGGGTAGATCCACAACAATTAGTTTGGTGATACATGATTTTGCTTGCTTGGCCAGCTACTTTATTAGTGGATGAACACTGACTCAAAACAAATTAATCAGATTCTTTATCTAAGAATTTAGAATTAGGTCTGAGAGACAGTCAATCATCTTTGAAAGTGAATTGATTTTAGATTATGTAGAGACTATGATTTTAGATTTTGTAGAGACTATTTCAGGCTATGTGCACACAGAAAGAAAGAAACTGACTTAAGGAAAAAGAAAGCAATGAATCAAATAGGGGCTAAGAAAGGAAGTAAATGAGAAACAGAAGTTTTTCAAATATCTGATTGCACCATTTCCAGATTCTGTTTTCTCCATTATATATAAAATAATTCATATTTGTTTATCTTTTCCTCTGGACCAGCCCTGGAGAAACAAAAAGGAAAATGGGCATGGCTCCTAGAAAAATCTTCAGGAAAGTGAAGGAGTTGCTAAATAAAAAAGCAATTGAATATGTAAACAAATGCTATATTCAAATAAGAATAATCCTTTGGGTTGAAGGTAGGTTTTTATAATAGGATCTTCAAAGTTGACTCTTAATTTCAGTCAGCAACATATTCCACATGGATATTCTTTCTAAATAATCATAATTTTTATTATAATTTTTACTAAAATTGACCATAACTCTATGTTGTGCAGATCAGGAGTAATTATGCTGGTTAATTACAACTTTAGTGCAAATGACAAAATTGATATAGAATTTTATGTGGGCATCTCCCTTAGTTTGTATAGGAATATAATTTATCTATTTCTCTTTTTTAAATTAAAATATGCTTTCCAGTGAAAAAAAAGAGTCTTGAGAATATGGGTATCATATGCCTTATGTACTTACCCAAAAGAAAAGCAAAATTTTTCAAAACTTTATTTGGAGAAAGGTGCTGGAAGTATGGTTTCCACTGTACCAAGGAACTAGGGATGGGATGTTATGTCCAAAAGATGAGAGAAAAGAGAGAACAGAAACCAGATGGAGTAAAATAAATTCTATATTACTGCACTCCCAGGCAACGTTCACTAACCCAAGAGCAAGGTTTAGGAAGCTTTGCCTATGTTGAAGAGAGAGCTATTTTTATAGGGACAGGGACATGGGGTGATGGTGCAGGTATGAAAAACCTGACGTGGGTGAGGTTGGTCAGCAAGATTGGTGGGAGAAGTCCATTGGCACCTAGGAGTAAGGTGTGTCTGGCAGATGAAATTTTGTTGAGCATCTTTAAAGCTTCCTGCAGGTTAGGTGTCAAGTTGGAGGCAGAAATCTCATTTAGCATTCTTTTTTTTTTTTTTTTTTGAGACTTGGTCTCACTATTTTTGCCTGTGGAACCACATGCTCACATTGCCTGGGGTACTACAGACTCAAGCAACCCCCAGCTTCAGCTTCCCAGGTAGTTGGGATTACAGGCATGTGCCACCACACCCAGCTAATTTTGGGGACTAGGTCTCCCTATGTTGCCTCGAGCAGGACTCGAACCGCCATCCCTGATCCCTGCTGCAGCTTCCTAGGCTGCCACTTACAGGCACACACCACCATAAGGGTCCCCTACAGTGACTTGGCAACTCCCCATACTGACCTTTCAAGGACTTGATAATTACGTTTCAAAGGAAAACTTCTAGATCCTTGGGAAAGACAATCTTTATAAAACTTTATAAACTTTATAAAACTTTATAAAACAACTTTATAAAACTTTATAAAATCATTTTTAAATGATTTACATCTCAAAGGAAAGAGAAAGCATTTGCAATTACAAATTTTCTACAGTAAATGCTCAAAGGAAAGGGAGGTCAGATGCCTTTGTGTTCAGGTTCTCTGAATTCCATAGGGATGGAGGCCAGGAGGGGACCAGGAGCCTAGAGGCAGGGAGAAGCTTGTGTAAATGTTGATAAAGCTGAGGGGAGTGTGAAGACCAGTTTGGTCCACACTGCATTAGAAAATAAGAATTGAAGAGTTTAGAAATTGGAACACCCATGTTGGACTTTGTCATGCCTCACTGGCTTAGATGTTTATGGAGAGGCTGCAAACTAGGTCTGGGTAAATGAACTTTGCTGGTTCCTGATTCTCAGAGATTTTTAATATTGCCTAAAGTAACAAGGACACTACAAGGAGAAGACAACATCACACCTTTGAATACATGTTTGGAAGAAGCTGGAATACACCAAGAAGAAAAAGATCTGCACAATATTGGAATAATCAGGGTTTCTTACATGTTTATCTTGTAGTATATGTATTTAGAAAATCACCTCATTGGTTATAGTCTGAACACACTAAGAGTCTGTTCTGGCTTTGGAAATTATGGTAAGAGGGCTGCAAATGGCAGAACCACAGTGTTGAGTATCTTGGACAGCAGGCAAGCTGGTAGGTTTACAATGAAGTTTCTAAGAGATTTTTTTTTTTTTTTCCCTTCAACCTGGAAGAGAGAAGTGCCTGTGAGAGCCTAAGTCTTAGTAAAGGTCTCTGCTCTGCCAGTATTAGATTATAAGGCTTGACTCTAGTGTAGAAAAACTGGAGAAAGGATTTTAAATAAACAAACAAATAAATAAACAAATAAATAAATAAAAGTCTGCCTCTCCCTCTCCCTGTTTCACTTATATTAGTATAGCTCTATCATATTTAGTTTGAAGTTATCTATGGGAATTGGCTAAGAATTCCTCATTTTTCCAAGTTATATTATCTCTATTGAAACAAGTATATTTTTATTCAGGGGAAAAATGTCTATATCCAGATTTATAATATTATATTTTGCAATATAACCCTATGAATTTTAATGTTTAATTTTTTGTTATTCCTTACTAGTATTTTCCTCTGCCCACATTTATTCATCTCTCAGCCTGTATATCTAACTACACAAATAAATTGTACATATTTATATTATATATAAATATTCATAATACATGTTTTTATTATCCATTGAGTTGATCATTTCCTTTTCTTTTTAAATTCAAATTTTACTGACTTACAAATTTATTTTTAAATTTATATAATTTCTAGGATACAACTTCACACCTTCTGATATGTATAAATGGTCACTCAGAGCCTCAAATTTCTAACGACAAGGAGAAGAGACCTAGAAATCCTCAGAATATGGCAATTACTGAGGACATGTAACTAAACAGAGAGACCTAACCATTTAAGTGTGACCTATATTAACGTTAGGTTTAGAATGACATTAAAACAAAATAATTTTATAAAACATAAGATTTTGGAAAAATGAAAAATAAAAGATAGTATCTTATGCTAATAATTGGAACAAAATTGTTTGATAATTTAAAAAATCATAATTGTGGTGATATTACATATAAAAGTCATTTAAGTTTTGAGTTTGTGACTAAATTACACTTACAATAAAACAAGTATTCTACAATGCAATAATTGCCTACAAATTGGATTCATTAGCCACCTATCAAATAGTTATTTCAAATTACATTGTTTATATGATTATTCTGATAAAATTAAAATACTGTACTTAGTGCAAACAAATTAGAAACATAGCACAATTTGGAATGTAATTTGGAATTATGAGCCAAAAGTATTTTCTCAACGATGCCTGTAATTTGAAAGCAATCTAAATACTGTTAAATGAACATTGCTATATTTATAATTTATATTAAGGATATGGATAGTGTTGTCAAACCAAATAGTTAAGAGAACTAAATTATTAGTGGATATGCTTCTGAAGCATATGGAGTCAGCATTTTGTGATAACAAATACAGTCTTTAAGGTAGGTATATAGTTTTAACATATAGCTTTCAGTACAGTCTACTTCTATCACTCAGTCATGTTATCTGCAAAATGAAGGAAAATGGGCACCTGGCATAGTTATTTTGATTATGAACTTTATATTTTATCAACTCTACCTATTTTTAAAATCACATAATTTTTTATGACCTGCTTTTTAATTGCTAAATTAAAAAGTGATTAAAACTTTTTATTTTTTTTTTTTACTTAATTTAATGGGTAAAGCTTTTTATTTTATTTTACTTTATTTTTACTTACTGTAATGGGTAACATGCAAATGGAATCCTGAATGCCCACCTCTCCGGAGACACTCCAAAACAGCATTTAGTGTAATTGTCACATGAAAAGTGTACAGATAATTTGATATACATACATGTGTGTATGTAGATCATTTATATACCATACTTTTTGCATCTTTAGTGTTCTATGTTCAGTTCAGTGATCAGCAGAACACTCTACTTCTTAACAATAAGAGAGATATTTCACCTTCTTTCACCAAAATGGTAAAACAAAGGGCACAAAAATGCCCATAAAGTAAAACAATAAAAAAATAGCTGCTACATTTAAGATCAGTGCACTGATAACCAGCTTTTGAAATATAGGAAATATCACCATTGAAAAGAATATATCATTTTCGTTCACTAAATTTATTTTAGTTTGTTGTTTATTTTCAACAACTCCTACACTGCATGAACTATTATAATGTCACCAAGCACACATTCTTGATGTTTCTTACATTGCTATTTTATAGAAATATGTCCCCAAGTAGGAAAATCACCCCTACATTAATAAGAAGTATGTAGACAAGTTGCTATTCACTCTGCAGGATGTGTAGTGGTTGGTAAATAGTGGGAGTTGACCCAACATTTTACATTATTTAGGTAGGTGAAAACCAACAACATTTTTATTTTCATGTAGGAGTAGTGATATATACAGTCAGTTGGAACCATGCATGCTCTATAATAAATGTAATATGTTACATTTATTAATTCCACAATGAACTTTTTTTCACATTAACACTCTAATATTAAACTTCATAATTGTTGTGATTGGAAGGTATGGAGTCATATTTTAATTTATATGTATTTAATTGGAAGCTTTTTAACATGACATAAAATATTGGTGTTTTATTATGTATGTTATTTTTCAATTTTAGGTAAGGTCTTCTTTGCTTAATAAAAATATATGTATATTTCAGGGTCTTCTATATTTAATAAAACTAAGTTAATATTTCAGATATGCATTTATGTTGACTGTCATATATAGGAAGACAGTTATTCTTTGAGAGAAAAATCTGCTAGACTTGTTCTGCCATAATTCAGGGTCAAGGTGGTTTTTAGGGCCATGTCATGACTACCAGGCACATATTAATAGTGGTTATGGAATGTTTCATAGAAAATGCAGAGTCACCAGTGACTCTACTTTGCATCATTCTACTGTCATGATAGATGACTTTCTGATCTTTGTCAGAACCATCCTGAAATAAAATACCAAAACAGCTACCATCTCAATTAGTCAGGAAAGTAATAAAGTAATGAAAAATAATCACTTTAATGTTTATATGATGATCAGCTTATTTATGTATCCAGCAATATTACAACATATATGTGATTAGAAGAAAGAAGAGACTTATTTAAGACTCATTTTTTATGAAAGTGCTGAATGTTTCCGTTAAGGAAAATTTTCCCAGTGCAGAGAGCATTGAGGGGAGTTTCAATCCTCCTCTCATTATACTCTGATCTTTGCCTCCATTAAAAAAAAAAAAAATCAGAATCTGTGTCTGCTCTACTAAAAAAAAAAAATCAGAATCTGTTTCTGCTTTACTAAAGGTATACAGAATTAATGTTATTAGATATCAATTATCATTTAAAACACAGTATTTCATATCCATCTTTCATTCTTCTTGCCCTTTTTACTTTACAGATTAATGAGAAGCAGGGTCTTTCATTTCCAAGTTGGAGCCTTGTGTTCATTCTCTTTTATACAAATAGATGTAGTCTGTTACCTGAATGATGTGTCAGGCAATGAAGTTCAGATGGGAAATGGAAATGAGGAAGAGAGCTTCCATCTCCCTCTCTACTGCCAAGAAGTGAGTCAGTTCACAATCTTATCCAAGGCTTATGTAAACAAACTTGGAATTTGTTTTGAAGAACACCGTTACCTTACTTTTTTCTATAAACACTGAAGACGATACAAATACCAAGACTAGCAGCATAAAAGTGTGGTGTTACCTTTGTCAGAAAACATATTCTCTACTGTATTTGTTTAACATTTTCCTATATATTCAATAGTAAAAAGCACACCACAGAAATATCAGTGAGTATCATTACACACTGCTTATTATCTATTCCCGCAACATAGTAAACCCTTCAGACACAATTCTTTAATGTATTCAAAATCTCTCCAAATTGACTTCTGGGTTTACCCTTACTTGTTGGAGGAGATAAGGGAGACTCAACGTGGTTAAGTAATGCATTAAAGTCTGACAGGTGGCAAATGGCACTGTCAGGCTTCAAATCACTTTCATTCTGTTTCTAGAACTCACATTCTCAAACTATATTGAACACAGGCCAGTGGTTTTGGCTTGGTAATTCCAAGAAAGCAGCTGCTAAGTGGAGATCAAAGAAGTTTCTCACTGTGACTCAAAAGAGACAACTGCTGCTTCTGCTGTTGTTTCATTGCATGCATGTGAAGCTGAGACACCAGCATGGATCTGAAGGTGTCTGCTTTTGACTGTGACCAACATCTATAAGGGTGGATTGTGGGTACAGATAGTGCATTGTATATAACAGACATGGTTAAGGGTAAAGGTATATTTCCAGATTGGTCCTAGGCATCATAAACACAAAAGAAGCTCTGACTAAAAGAGGTAGATAGCAGATTGCTTCCTTACATCTCAAACAGCAGGGCTCCTCCTGTCTTAACTTTAGGTGCTGGCAACCCAGACTGGTTTCCCTGGATACAAGAACTTCCCTGCGTAGGGGAACTGAATCATCAAGTTGTCTTTGAATTTGTTTAGACATTCTCAAAATGACAAATGCTTCCTTAAAAATATAATAAGGCCTATTTTTAGGAAAGTGAGCATAAACAGATTGATTTTTAAAACATTATATATGGCCAGATTTCATCACATTTCAGTTATTTTATAGTGGATATATATTCAATATTAAATTGTAGAAGACGTGTAATATTTTTGGCTATAAAAAGGGGAATATTTGAAACATATCTTCTTTAATAAATTATAGTATTGCTTACTATGAGTTCACCCATAAATGCATTCTCTATTTATTTTCCTTTCTAATAAATGGATACAAATATAGAATTCAAGGTATGTCAGTATTTTTTAGGTTATTTAATGCGAATCAAGTCTTTTCACTCTATCATTCATAGCACCTAAAATAATATGCTACATGCAGATTATTCAATGTTCTTTGAGTCAAAGTTGCTTTCTTCTACTCTTAAATCTAAGCAACATTAAAATTAAAAAAAATGGATATAGAAGATTCACCTCAAAGTAATTCCTTAGTGATTTTAAATCTATGTTTGGGTAATTAATATTGACTAGCATTTGTGTCAAAATGTTTAATTGTAGAAATATAAAGATAATTATATATATATATATATATATATATATATATATATATATATATATATATATATATAACTAGGAATTCCTTGTAAAACAGACTAAACACAGAGAAAAAAAATAAAATGACTGTGATTATAAATCTGGACCCTGAAGAAGGTTGATAGTCCAGAAGAATGTAAATATAAATATAAGTTTAACCTGGTTTGCTGCAGAGTCTGATCTGTTGGCAATAGAGGGTCCGGTATTATCAACAAACTTCCAGGAAAAGACAAGTTCAGGCATTTGACTTCACTGTGCTTAGTAGGAGTTCTGTTAGGAACAGTGAGACAGACTACAACTATTAGAAGAGTATCCAGCAACCAACATTACCCTTTTAGGGAAGAGGGTTTGAGATAGAAAACATATATTGTCCTCAGGTCACAGTTCTGCAACTCCTGAACCTCTTGTAATTTACTAAGTGAAAAGAGCACTTGAGATATCTTTTGTACTATTGAGGTGACTCTAGACTGTCTCTTAATAGGGGAATGGTTAGCAAAAGGACTTGGTCATTATTATAAGCTAAAAATGTCCACATCACATTCCCACTTATTTTAGAGAAAAGGGAGAGGGGAAGGAATAGAGTTAATAAATATATCATTTATGGAGGAAGAAACCTCCATAAATCCTAGTAGTAGGGAGTTCACAAGGTTTCCAGGTTTGTGAACACCTCCATAATGGTGATAGCTATGCACTCCAACTATAAGGGGACAGAGAATTCAAATGCTTGACTCCCTCCCTGGCCTTCGTCTATGACTATTCATTTACATCCCTTATCATATATTTTAATAAACAGGCAAATGTATATATTCCTCTTAATCCTATTAATCATTCTAATGAATAATTAAGTCAAAGGGAGGGAGGAAAATAAATCTGTAGCCAAGTCAGACAGAAGTTGTGGGTAACCTGAAGACCTAGTTCTTGGAATTAGCATCTCTGTAATCCGTGGAGACTTGTAAGCCTGAGTCTTTTACCTGTGAGTTCAGATCCTGTCTCAATGCAGGTGAAGTTAGAGTTCAGTCAAATCATAGGATACTCAGGTGGTAGGGCAGAGAATCACTTGTTGGAGGGGAAACCTCCTCAGATTAATCAGTAGTGTCAAAAGCATTCTATGAGCAGAAAAGAAAGTACACCGGGAACAAACACACGGTAGGTAAGGATGAATGTTTTTCTAAAAATTTAGACAAAATGCTTCTGACTCGATCAGTCTAAATAAGATGTGCATATAATTCTGCGATCAGATTTTTGGCTATTATGGCACTCTACCAGATTAGACCATTAATGCAAGAGACAAAATAAGAAATGGCATCACAGAGATGTTTTGAACACACATGAAACCTGTTTTGCACACTTTTTTTTTAAGTCACAAAGTTATTTCTTGCCTTTTCCATACAGCAGAAATACCTCAGATTCACAGAAGTGTAAATAGGCACCCCAAGGAGGCAATTTATGGAAACATTCTGCATTCAACTCAGCAGCACAGCATGTGTAGTTGGATCACCTCCCTTTTGTAACAAACCTCCCCTAGTATTAGGGCTAATACAATTTTCTTCATTCACCCTTTGTACTCTCCTTCCTCCCCAGCCCCTCCCTATGACTAACCTTTAACTTGTAGTTAATGCATTTCTCTCTATATGCATTCCTGGGAATCCAGAAAATGGATTGTTAACAGCGCTAACAAAATTTCTCAGAGCTCCTTTGAGGTTGATGGTAACATCAAAAGCAGACATCTGCTTGTTATTGCCAGGTGATAGTCCGGAAAAGACACTTCCTGTCAAGAAAGCCAAGCATAATGTCTCATAATGCCTCAGTTGCTTGACAGCCTGTTGGAACTGACCAACCAAAGCCCC